>VDFB02360598.1:0-145996 GCA_007258455.2 Sequoia sempervirens
AAAAACTATTCAATGTATTAATAAATGAAAATGGTTAAACTAATGTTGCCTTGAAACAAACCACCATATCGTCAAGAGTGTCGTATATTTACCAAATATTCTTCTTAAAATTAAAAACCCATGAACATTTACACAAAGAGATTCATACTAGATTCATCTTTCTATTTATTGCCCTCACATTTTAATATAAAGACCTATGGGAAATTGGCCAATTTCCTGATTTACTATGTAGATATGCAAAACATCACAAATCTAATAGACCCCCATGGTTTGAAACCTAACACACCTCAAACTTTTTTGGCAACCTTGACTATGAGAAATGCTATCAACAATTTTTAAGAATTATCGTTTTTCATTGGTATTATTTGCTTTTATTACAAAACCCTTTTATATCTTTGTTGTATCCCTAGGCTCATCTATACATCTACATTATGTCAATTAATATTTTTTTTTTCTTGTGTTGTATCCTTATTCTATTTATTGCCCTCACATTTTAATATAGGGTAGCCTATGGGAAATTGTAATTTCACGATTTATATGTAGATATACAAAACATCACAAATCTAGACCCCCATGGTTTGAAAC
Organism: Sequoia sempervirens; assembly: GCA_007258455.2. Classification (NCBI taxonomy): domain Eukaryota; kingdom Viridiplantae; phylum Streptophyta; class Pinopsida; order Cupressales; family Cupressaceae; genus Sequoia; species Sequoia sempervirens. Next base: position 586 of record VDFB02360598.1, read on the forward strand.
CTAACACACCTCAAACTTTTTTGGCAACCTTGACTATGAGAAATGCTATCAACAATTTTTAAGAATTATCGTTTTTCATTGGTATTATTTGCTTTTATTACAAAACCCTTTTATATCTTTGTTGTATCCCTAGGCTCATCTATACATCTACATTATGTCAATTAATATTTTTTTTCTTGTGTTGTATCCTTATTCTATTTATTGCCCTCACATTTTAATATAAAGACCTATGGGAAATTGGCCAATTTCCTGATTTACTATGTAGATATGCAAAACATCACAAATCTAATAGACCCCCATGGTTTGAAACCTAACACACCTCAAACTTTTTTGGCAACCTTGACTATGAGAAATGCTATCAACAATTTTTAAGAATTATCGTTTTTCATTGGTATTATTTGCTTTTATTACAAAACCCTTTTATATCTTTGTTGTATCCCTAGGCTCATCTATACATCCACATTATGTCAATTAATATTTTTTTTCTTGTGTTGTATCCTTATTCTATTTATTGCCCTCACATTTTAATATAAAGACCTATGGGAGATTTGCCAATTTCCTGATTTACTATGTAGATATGCAAAACATCACAAATCTAATAGACCCCCATGGTTTGAAACCTAACACACCTCAAACTTTTTTGGCAACCTTGACTATGAGAAATGCTATCAACAATTTTTAAGAATTATCGTTTTTCATTGGTATTATTTGCTTTTATTACAAAACCCTTTTATATCTTTGTTGTATCCCTAGGCTCATCTATACATCTACATTATGTCAATTAATATTTTTTTTTTTTTTTTTCTTGTGTTGCATCCTTATTCTATTTATTGCCCTCACATTTTAATATAAGACCTATGGGGAAATTGGCCAATTTCGATTTATATAGATATGCAAACATCCACCGTCCTAATAGACCCCATGGTTTGAAACCTAACACACCTCAAACTTTTTTTTTGCTTGAGAAGCCGCCAGGCTATGAGAGAAATGCACTATCAACAATTTTTAAATTATGGTTTTTCATTGGTATTATTTGCTCTTATTACAAACCCTTTTTATATCTTTGTTGTATCCCTAGGCTCATCTATACATCTACATTATGTCAATTAATATTTTTTTTCTTGTTTTGTATCCTTATTCTATTTATTGCCCTCACATTTTAATATAAAGACCTATGGGAAATTGGCCAATTTCCTGATTTACTATGTAGATATGCAAAACATCACAAATCTAATAATTTATGGTTGAAACCTAACACACCTCAAACTTTTTGGCAACCTTGACTGTGGTATATCAACAATTTTTAAAATTCTCGTTTTCATTGGTATTATTTGCTTTATTACAAAACCTTTATATCTTTGTTGTATCCCTAGGCTCATCTATACATCTACATTATGTCAATTAATATTTTTTTTCTTGTGTTGTATCCTTATTCTATTTATTGCCCTCACATTTTAATATAAAGACCTATGGGAGATTGGCCAATTTCCTGATTTACTATGTAGATATGCAAAACATCACAAATCTAATAGACCCCCATGGTTTGAAACCTAACACACCTCAAACTTTTTTGGCAACCTTGACTATGAGAAATGCTATCAACAATTTTTAAGAATTATCGTTTTTCATTGGTATTATTTGCTTTTATTACAAAACCCTTTTATATCTTTGTTGTATCCCTGGGCTCATCTATACATCTACATTATGTCAATTAATATATTTTTTCTTGTGTTGTATCCTTATTCTATTTATTGCCCTCACATTTTAATATAAAGACCTATGGGAAATTGGCCAATTTCCTGATTTACTATGTAGATATGCAAAACATCACAAATCTAATAGACCCCCATGGTTTGAAACCTAACACCTCAAACTTTTTGGCAACCTTGACTATGAGAGGAAATGCTATCAACTTAATTTTTAAAATTATCGTTTTCATTGGTATTATTTGCTTTTTTATTACAAAACCCTTTATATCTTTGTTGTATCCCTAGGCTCATCCTATAAATCTACATTATGTCGAATTAATATTTTTTTCTTGTGTTGTATCCTTATTCCTGTTGCCCTCACATTTTAATATAAAGACCTATGGAAATTGGCCAATTTCGATTTACTATGTAGATATACCCAAAACATCACCGTCTAATAGACCCCATGGTTTGAAACCTAACACACCTCAAACTTTTTTGGCAGCCTTGACTGAAATGCTATCAACAAGTTTTAAGAATTATCGTTTTTCATTGGTATTATTTGCTTTTATTACAAAACCCTTTTATATCTTTGTTGTATCCCTAGGCTCATCTATACATCTACATTATGTCAATTAATATTTTTTTTCTTGTGTTGCATCCTTATTCTATTTATTGCCCTCACATTTTAATATAAAGACCTATGGGAAATTGGCCAATTTCCTGATTTACTATGTAGATATGCAAAACATCACAAATCTAATAGACCCCCATGGTTTGAAACCTAACACACCTCAAACTTTTTTGGCAACCTTGACTATGAGAAATGCTATCAACAATTTTTAAGAATTATCGTTTTTCATTGGTATTATTTGCTCTTATTACAAAACCCTTTTATATCTTTGTTGTATCCCTAGGCTCATCTATACATCTACATTATGTCAATTAATATTTTTTTTCTTGTGTTGTATCCTTATTCTATTTATTGCCCTCACATTTTAATATAAAGACCTATGGGAAATTGGCCAATTTCCTGATTTACTATGTAGATATGCAAAACATCACAAATCTAATAGACCCCCATGGTTTGAAACCTAACACACCTCAAACTTTTTTGGCAACCTTGACTATGAGAAATGCTATAAACAATTTTTAAGAATTATCGTTTTTCATTGGTATTATTTGCTTTTATTACAAAACCCTTTTATATCTTTGTTGTATCCCTAGGCTCATCTATACATCTACATTATGTCAATTAAATTTTTTTTTCTTGTGTTGTATCCTTATTCTATTTATTGCCCTCACATTTTAATATAAAGACCTATGGGAAATTGGCCAATTTCCTGATTTACTATGTAGATATGCAAAACATCACAAATCTAATAGACCCCCATGGTTTGAAACCTAACACACCTCAAACTTTTTTGGCAACCTTGACTATGAGAAATGCTATCAACAATTTTTAAGAATTATCGTTTTTCATTGGTATTATTTGCTTTTATTACAAAACCCTTTTATATCTTTGTTGTATCCCTAGGCTCATCTATACATCCACATTATGTCAATTAATATTTTTTTTCTTGTGTTGTATCCTTATTCTATTTATTGCCCTCACATTTTAATATAAAGACCTATGGGAGATTTGCCAATTTCCTGATTTACTATGTAGATATGCAAAACATCACAAATCTAATAGACCCCCATGGTTTGAAACCTAACACACCTCAAACTTTTTTGGCAACCTTGACTATGAGAAATGCTATCAACAATTTTTAAGAATTATCGTTTTTCATTGGTATTATTTGCTTTTATTACAAAACCCTTTTATATCTTTGTTGTATCCCTAGGCTCATCTATACATCTACATTATGTCAATTAATATTTTTTTTCTTGTGTTGTATCCTTATTCTATTTATTGCCCTCACATTTTAATATAAAGACCTATGGGAAATTGGCCAATTTCCTGATTTACTATGTAGATATGCAAAACATCACAAATCTAATAGACCCCCATGGTTTGAAACCTAACACACCTCAAACTTTTTTGGCAACCTTGACTATGAGAAATGCTATCAACATTTTTTAAGAATTATCGTTTTTCATTGGTATTATTTGCTTTTATTACAAAACCCTTTTATATCTTTGTTGTATCCCTAGGCTCATCTATACATCTACATTATGTCAATTAATATTTTTTTTCTTGTGTTGTATCCTTATTCTATTTATTGCCCTCACATTTTAATATAAAGACCTATGGGAAATTGGCCAATTTCCTGATTTACTATGTAGATATGCAAAACATCACAAATCTAATAGACCCCCATGGTTTGAAACCTAACACACCTCAAACTTTTTTGGCAACCTTGACTATGAGAAATGCTATCAACAATTTTTAAGAATTATCGTTTTTCATTGGTATTATTTGCTTTATTACAAAACCCTTTTTATATCTTTTTGTTGTATCCCTAGGCTCATCTATACACATCTACATTATGTCAATTAATATTTTTTTTCCTGTGTTGTATCCCTTATTCTATTTTATTGCCCTCTACATTTTAATATAAAGACTTATGGGAAATTGGCCAATTTCCCTGATGCATTATGTAGATATGCAAAACATCACAAATCTAATAGACCCCATGGTTTGAACCTAACACACCTCAAACTTTTTGGCAACCTTGGACTATGAGAAATGCTATCAACAATTTTAAGAATTATCGCTTTTCATCAGTATTATTTGCTTTTATTACAAAACCTTTTTATATCTTTGTTGTATCCCTAGGCTCATCTATACATCTACATTATGTCAATTAATATTTTTTTTCTTGTGTTGTATCCTTATTCTATTTATTGCCCTCACATTTTAATATAAAGACCTATGGGAAATTGGCCAATTTCCTGATTTACTATGTAGATATGCAAAACATCACAAATCTAATAGACCCCCATGGTTTGAAACCTAACACACCTCAAACTTTTTTGGCAACCTTGACTATGAGAAATGCTATCAACAATTTTTAAGAATTATCGTTTTTCATTGGTATTATTTGCTTTTATTACAAAACCCTTTTATATCTTTGTTGTATCCCTAGGCTCATCTATACATCTACATTATGTCAATTAATATTTTTTTTCTTGTGTTGTATCCTTATTCTATTTATTGCCCTCATATTTTAATATAAAGACCTATGGGAAATTGGCCAATTTCCTGATTTACTATGTAGATATGCAAAACAAAAAAATCTAATAGACCCCCATGGTTTGAAACCTAACACACCTCAAACTTTTTTGGCAACCTTGACTATGAGAAATGCTATCAACAATTTTTAAGAATTATCGTTTTTCATTGGTATTATTTGCTTTTATTACAAAAAACCCTTTATATCTTTTTGTTGTATCCCTAGGCTCATCTATATACATCTACATTATGTCAATTAATATTTTTTTCTTGTGTTGTATCCTTATTCTATTTATTGCCCTCACATTTTAATATAAAGACTTATGGAAATTGGCCACTCGATGCATTACGTAGATATGCAAAACATCACAAATCTAATAGGACCCCATGGTTTGAAACCTAACACACTCCTCAAACTTTTTCGCAACCTTGACTATGAGAAATGCTATCAACATTTTTAAGAATTATCAAGCTATCATATTATTTGCTTTTATTACAAACCCTTTTATATCTTTGTTGTATCCCTAGGCTCATCTATACATCTACATTATGTCAATTAATATTTTTTTTTTTCTTATGTTGTATCCTTATTCTCTATTTATTGCCCTACATTTTAATATAAGACCTATGGAACAATAATTTCCCCGATTTACTATGTAGATATGCAAAACATCACAAATCTAATAGACCCCATGGTTTGAAACCTAACACCTCAAACTTTTTGGCAACCTTGACTATGAGAAATGCCATCAACAATTTTAAGAATCATCGCTTTTCATCGTATTATTTGCTTTTATTACAAAACCCTTTTATATCTTTGTTGTATCCTTCCTAGGCTCATCTAAACATCTACATTATGTCAATTAATATTTTTTTTTCTTGTGTCAGAGATCCTTATTCTATTTATTGCCCTACATTTTAATATAAAGACCTATGGGAAATTGGCCAATTTCCTGATTTACTATGTAGATATGCAAAACATCACAAATCTAATAGACCCCCATGGTTTGAAACCTAACACACCTCAAACTTTTTTGGCAACCTTGACTATGAGAAATGCTATCAACAATTTTTAAGAATTATCGTTTTTCATTGGTATTATTTGCTTTTATTACAAAACCCTTTTATATCTTTGTTGTATCCCTAGGCTCATCTATACATCTACATTATGTCAATTAATATTTTTTTTCTTGTATTGTATCCTTATTCTATTTATTGCCCTCACATTTTAATATAAAGACCTATGGGAGATTGGCCAATTTCCTGATTTACTATGTAGATATGCAAAACATCACAAATCTAATAGACCCCCATTGTTTGAATCGTAACACACCTCAAACTTTTTTGGCAACCTTGACTATGAGAAATGCTATCAACAATTTTTAAGAATTATCGTTTTTCATTGGTATTATTTGCTTTTATTACAAAACCCTTTTATATCTTTGTTGTATCCCTAGGCTCATCTATACATCTACATTATGTCAATTAATATTTTTTTTCTTGTGTTGTATCCTTATTCTATTTATTGCCCTCACATTTTAATATAAAGACCTATGGGAAATTGGCCAATTTCCTGATTTACTATGTAGATATGCAAAACATCACAAATCTAATAGACCCCCATGGTTTGAACCCTAACACACCTCAAACTTTTTTGGCAACCTTGACTATGAGAAATGCTATCAACAATTTTAAGAATTATCGCTTTTCATTGGTATAATGCTTTATTACAAAACCCCTTTATATCTTTTTTGTCAGATCCCTAGGCTCATCTTATACATCTACATTATGTCAATTACTTTTTTTTCTTTGTGTTGTATCCTTATTCTATTTATTGCCCCTCACATTTTAATATAAGACCTATGGAAATTGGGCCAATTTCCTGATTTACTATGTAGATATGCAAAACATCACAAATCTAATAGACCCCATGGTTTAAAACCTAACACACCTCAAACTTTTTTGGCAACCTTGACTATGAGAAATGCTATCAACAAATTTTAAGAATTATCAAGCCATTGGTAGTATTATTTGCTTTTTATTACAAAACCCTTTTATATCTTTTGTTGTATCCCTAGGCTCATCTATACATCTACATTATGTCAATTAATATTTTTTTTCTTTTGTTGTATCCTTATTCTATTTATTGCCCTCACATTTTAATATAAAGACCTATGGGAAATTGGCCAATTTCCTGATTTACTGTGTAGATATGCAAAACATCACAAATCTAATAGACCCCATGGTTTGAAACCTAACACACCTCAAACTTTTTTGGCAACCTTTGACTATGAGAAATGCTATCAACAATTTTAAGAATTATCGCTTTCATCGTATTATTTGCTTATTACAAAACCCTTTTATATCTTTTGTTGTATCCCTAGGCTCATCTATACATCTACATTATGTCAATTAATATTTTTTCTTGTGTTGTAACTTTGGTCTCTATTTATCGCTCTCACATTTTAATATAAAGACTCTATGGGAAATTGGCCAATTTCCGATTTACTATGTAGATATGCAAAACATCACAAATCTAATAGACCCCCATGGTTTGAAACCTAACACACCAAACTTTTTGGCAACCTCGACTATGAGAAATGCTATCAACAATTTTTAAGAATTATCGCTTTTCATTGGTATTATTTGCTTTTATTACAAAAACCCTTTATCTTTTGTTGTATCCCTAGGCTCATCTATATACATCTACATTATGTCAATTCAATATTTTTTTTCTTGTGTTGTATCCTCTTATTCGCTTATTGCCCCTCACATTTTAATATAAAGACCTATGGAAATTGGCCAATTTCATGATTTATATGTAGATATGCAAAACATCACAAATCTAATAGACCCCATGGTTTGAAACCTAACACACCTCAAACTTTTTTGGCAACCTTGACTATGAGAAATGCTATCAACAATTTTTAAGAATTATCGTTTTTCATTGGTATTATTTGCTTTTATTACAAAACCCTTTTATATCTTTGTTGTATCCCTAGGCTCATCTATACATCTACACTATGTCAATTAATATTTTTTTTCTTGTGTTGTATCCTTATTCTATTTATTGCCCTCACATTTTAATATAAAGACCTATGGGAGATTGGCCAATTTCCTGATTTACTATGTAGATATGCAAAACATCACAAATCTAATAGACCCCCATGGTTTGAAACCTAACACACCTCAAACTTTTTTGGCAACCTTGACTATGAGAAATGCTATCAACAATTTTTAAGAATTATCGTTTTTCATTGGTATTATTTGCTTTTATTACAAAACCCTTTTATATCTTTGTTGTATCCCTGGGCTCATCTATACATCTACATTATGTCAATTAATATTTTTTTTCTTGTGTTGTATCCTTAGGCCCATCTATACATCTACATTATGTCAGATAATGTTGTTTTTATCTTGCGTTGTATCTCTAGGCCCCTTCATACGTTAATGTTTTTTCTTGCATTGTATCCCTAGGACCATCTATAAATCTACATTATAAAGGTTAATATTTTTTTTCTTACATTGTATCCCTAGGCCCATCTATACATCTACATTATGTCAGTTAATGTTTTTTCTTGCGCTCTATCCCTAGACCCATCTATACATCTACATTGTCAGTTAATGTTTTTTTCTTGCATTGTATCCCTAGGCCCATCTATACATCTACATTATGTCAGTTGATGTTTTTTTCTTGCACTATATCCCTAGACCCATCTATACATCTACATTATATTAACTAATATCTTACATTGTATCCCTATGCCCATCTATACATCTACATTATGTCAGTTAATGTTTTTTTGCTTGCGCTGTATCAGCCTATCTGTACATCTACATTAGGTTTCATTTATTCCCGTGGACCAATTTTAATCATTTGAAAATAAAGATATTAAAATTAAATTAAATATAACCTTATTCTTACTCAAAAGAAACATTCAACAAAATCTACAACCACACATCGATAAAAATTAAACAAAATGTCAGATCATGTTTACATCAAAACTGGTCAAAATAGAGAAAGTAAGCATGATATGCGGGAAGCCTCTTAGTAGTTATGTGTGACAATGGCTGTCGTTCTTATTGAGGCAAAGGCAGCAGACTTTCTAGGTCCCCTTAGAGACTTTAGAACCCCAATAAATTAACAAATATATATTCGCATTCGAAATAAAAAATATGAAAACAAGATTCAAAATTCAAAGCATGTTAATTTGACCATCAAGTGTTTAATCCCCTCTTTTCTTCCCATCCAAGCAAGACATCAAAACCGTCAAAATTGTCATTCAACATTGAATATTGAACTCTAACCCAACTTTAGAATTTGAACCGAATGGATAAAGATTAATTCACTTGACAGATATCTTTCCATTTATTTATTATATTTACATTCATTAATGACGAATGACTACTTAAAATACATTTGAAGAGAAGGATAAAGATGATCTCGTTTGACAAATATAGTTTTATGTCCCTAGCCCGACATATCATTTTACTATAGTAAATTCTATCCACGTTTTCACTTTGGCCCGTATATTAGTGGAAAATATCGCCATCGGATTAGATTTCATTCAAAGCTAAAATCGGGTTTCACCGCACATACTATTTTTTACTAAAGCATTTCACATGTAGGGTAAATAAAGTAATGGCCGGCACCCCATCCCCCTTCCCTTTCAAGAGGGGTAAGATTCCCCCCTTGACATTGATCACTGAATCGAATAGCACCATTTACGCATGGTTTTAGGTAGTTGAAGCTTTTTACCTTCCCTAGGGAAGACGCCGTTCTCAAAATAGTCCTGAAAAAGACCCAGGAAACTATAGTCAAATATAATTTAATTCCAGATTTATGCCAAAGTCCCCACATTTGATTAGAGTGTGTTAAACGACGTTGTCAAGGGGATGGAGACATAAACTGAAATCAGATTTGCTTGTCTCACCTGATAGACTCACCACCCGCTCTAAATGTCACATGCTGACACTAGACCTCATTTTTTATTCATTATAAATAAATATATCCCCCCCACCTGTCACTGTCACTCTTGCTTCCAATGTACGCACGCGTTAGAATCATTTTGTCCACTCATGAAATATCCCCATTTTTCTACCTAGGACCCTCGAATATATCGGACTGCTTTGTATGTAATAATATATAAATCAAATCCAATCCACATCAAATAATTTTTTCTGCATTTTAAAATCAAATAGACCTCTCACAACATCATCGATTTTGTGGATAAATCAAGACCGCCTCGGCTTATTTACAGAGACTATCGTTTTTACATATTTACCGAACAGTTTAAAGAAAATACTACAGAAAACAAAACATCTCACTATCATTATTATATTACCGGATAATCCCACCATAGAATAATCCAGCAAACGTAGCTAGCGTACCGTTAAAACACAACATTTAAAAAAATTAGCCTTGAAGAATTTTCTAATTACCCTTAAGTTAGAAGATTAAAGGATGTTTGATTTAAAGTAGGATAATAAATGACAGGAATTACATTAATATTGAAAGTAATTGGCTTTGTTATGCACAATAGAATAGCATGCACTACTGGTTATGTACCATGCTATATGCTGCTTGGCTTGTGCTTATACACAGCATAATTACAATTACAAAATAAGGATCAATTGCCTAACTAATTGCATACTAGGCTAAATCTAACCTCCTCCTATATGTACAATGGAAGATATGCCCTGATTTCTTGATATTGCTAATCCCTAAACAACAATAACAATAATAATAATATAAGAGCTTTCTTTTTCTGCTCTCCTTCAATACAAAAAAATTATACACCGATCTCTCGGCCAAATGTTTGTATGTTCGTGTTCACCTGTCCAGGCAAAGTCCACATAAGATCGCCCCGCCAAAATTCATGGCACTGCTGACAAAAAAAGGAAAAAAACTTGAAACTGCGTTCAATTTTGTTTCACTGCGCCTCAGCAGAGGTCCATCCCCTCGAAAATGTTACCATGCACGCATCTCTGTACAAATATATATTCTTCTTCATCATCATCATCCCCTTCGCAAAAGGAATCAGTTATAGCTTTCAGTTAAGGGCTCAATGGAGAAGACTGTAGTTTTTTCCAGGTCCTCGCAACCAGAGACCCCCCCGCAACAGAAAAATTAAAGTTTCAAATCCTCCTCGTACCTCAAGCTAAATTTAGCAAAAAAATTAAAAATTAAAACCCTACTTGACAAGCTCATTAACCCACCCCAAATCTGGTGACGCTTCTGCAGGAAGATGTTCTGGGTGATTCTGCTTGTTCAGTTTTCCGTATATCTTAGCCCTCAGATCCCTGCCGGACTCGACCCTGTGCACTGGCTCTTCATAAGCGGCCGCTATATTGTCGCCGTAAGTTGCTTTAACTTCCACTAAATTGTCGGCATACCCTTGCTTGAGCTCGTTCACATTTTCGCTGTAACTCGGCCTGAAGTCCGCCAAATGGTCACTGTAGCTTGGTTTAGGAGCGCAAGAAACGCTGCTGGTAACGCAATGTCGCAGGTTCGAACCCCGGGGTGAGCCGTGGCAGCTGCTACCTGGCAACTGCGCCGGCTGCCATGAATTTAACTCTAGACTTTGCAAGGAACTTATGAGCTCTACCATGGACTTGGTAGTCTGCGCCACAGGAGACGATGGCCCAGAAAGAACGGCATGCCTTGAGGTAGACGAGGGCGAGGTAATCGCCGGCATGGAAGATACCCTATCAAGATGATGACGGCGGGGGCTGGAGCCCTGTACGAAGGACGCGCTCCCTGCCGAGGATTGACCCTGTGCAAGCGCAGAAGGCGAAAGCACAGGTTTCTGAAACCCTTTAAGAGCGCGACAATTGACGCCAACAGAGTTCAGAGAATTGACGGAATTTAGCCAGGCGTTGGGTGACTCAGGCGGTGAAACGGAAGGCGAAAGAGGTGGCGACAATGGCGGTGGTGAGTGGGTATGTCCAACGAGAGTTGAGGTTGGTGAAGAAATCACAGCTTTTGAAAAATAATGCGAACCAGACTCAGCAGAGTGGCTCGAACTGTCAACCAGCCCGTCCAAGAGCTGACGCCGCGGGGAACCGTCATAAGACGCCGACAGAGAATTCTTTACAGCCGAAGCGTGCAGCGCCAGAGCAAGGCGCTCCTAGAAAGAGCTCCAGTCGCCTGCGGCGACGAAATGGACGGCAACAAACGTAGCTGCTCGGCCGTGTGAGCGAAGAAACACACCCTGCGCTTACAATTCCGGCCGTCTTTACACGGCTGCGTTCTGTAGCGAGCAGGGTGAAGCCAACATTCAAACACGCCATGGGCAAACTCGCAGGTATCGCCCCTCCGGCAGCTCCCCTTTCGAAAATCGGGACACGCCGTGCCAGAATAATGAAACCGCCTCGGGTCTCGCCGGCGAGCCTTCTCACCCGGGTGCGCAAAGGGGCACTCGGTCCAATCATGACTCCTTCCCCTCATACACCTCCTCACCTTAAACTCATACATTCTGAATTCATCGCACGAATACGCATCAGCAGACGTCAAAGACCCCTCTTCATCTTCATTATTCGACGGAAGGTACTTCTGCAAAGCCCCGATCAAGTCCTCAAGCCGCGGGCTTGAACAGGAGCCCACCAAACCATTCAACGGGGAAGGAAAATCAACCCCACAGGGTTCGAACACAGGACCTTCCGAACCATAATTCACGTCTCCCATCCCGAACCCGCCATTCTGTGCACTCAAATTATCAGAAACGGAACGGTATTCAGTCGACGGAGCAGACTCATCGCTGAAGAAAGACCAGCCGAGCGACCCCATTTCAAATCTCCTTCTTCTTCTTCTGTGGCTCTGCAGAAACAAACGACCCCCGGCATTAACAGGATCTCTACTACCTACAGCACAACATTTAATTCCCTTTGAATTTTGGCTACCGCAGCCTTTGCTTTAGCATTTGTACACCCATGAAACTACTATAAATATAGAGACAGCCACCCGAACAGGATTTGGCATTGCAAGAAAAGCCAAGGACATCTTTAACCCGGGCTCATCTAACCAACCCGTGGGTTAGTTACTGCGCTTTTTGAGGCGGTGACGATTTATTTTACATTTGTTTGGCCCGGTCCTTCGCTGAAGTAGGGTTACATTTATAGGGCAAAGTGGTGGAGCTGATGTTGCGTCATGGTCCCCAGAAGACACATGTCACTTTCGCACTGAGTGCACCACCAATTTAGCAGTTGCTAGCAATGCGTAAAACAAATTACTGCTCCGCATGCTCGCCAAATCGTCAGCCACTTGGCGGATAAACACTCGTCTAAATTTGGCAACCATAAATCCCGACAATTTCCTCCCAACTCCGCCATTTCAAGCGCATCACGTGAACGCCCTGACCGGGAATAAATATTATATGACTAAATCGCCTTTACCCCTGGGTTCCACGCCCCCATGTGACCTCCAGCGGGAACCATAGCGCTGCTTGGATTTTCTCTCTCTTCCGCCCGCCGCCTCAAAGTCATTTCATTGTTTTCCGTATCGCCGCACATGTGGCGAAATCTCCACTTACCTTCCCGATTGTTTAACTTGTTATTTTAATCTTTTACCGTGTCACGGGCTCCAGTTCTCAACGTCCCGTCTTATACGTATACGTACATATGTACGCCCATCTCTATCCACGTCACGCTCGGCGATATCCACAAAGGCACATGGTTCCATGGACGAGGTGACCTAATCTTTTTCGCGGATATTGTTTGTAATACGTAGTTTTGTAATGTTTTCACCTGCGCCAATGCGGCCAATTGCTTAGGAACCTCCTTAATTAGCTAGAGCATAATGCTTTAATAAAATATTATAATCATAAGGATAATACAAATTAAGTATTTATAAATTAGCATTTAAAAGGTCTAATGATTATGTCGAAAGTAAATTATATGTTATGCAGTCTTGTTAGTCAATAAGTTACATATATTGTGAGATTTGAGTGTGAAATAAGTCTCACACCTCCAATTCATTGTCGAGTTGTCAAAAAACAAGTACCAGCTATCATTTAATGGTTAACCATCTATCGTTTAATGGTAAAAGCCTCCAAATAATACTTTAATTTATTTAAGGAAAAATCTAGATTTGTCTAAGTTTATTTCATTCCACTATTTAGCACTTATTGTTAATTGTTTAATCCAACCACGTGCAAGTAGAATTTGTAATGCATCCATGCACAAACAAATACTCTCTAACATATTAACATACATATAGTTTTCTATCGGCATAATCCTTAAACCTCCTTTAGGTTCAAGTGCTAGTATTTAAATTTTTGTTTGTATTAAACAAGTCATTGTTTAAAATATTCTTAATATCAAATTATCAAGCATCAAAGTTTATTTTTGATTGTACTATTATATAGCGCTCTAAACAATACACAATTTTAAAAAGCATCTTGAAAAACTCTTTCATATCTAAATGTTTGACATTTTGAAAATTAGTTGGAATGATTTTTCCACGGTCCATGAAGTTAATTAGAGCAAGCTTTTGGATTCAAGCCTTATCTGCACTCCAACTCCTCACGTTGCTCTTCCCGAGGATGGATCACTGAGTGTGATCCGAAACCCTGATAAAAAAACATACACAGTTGAATCCAAAAGCTTGCTCTAATTAATTTTGAAAACTGATTTCCAAGTAAAATTATGAGTTGGCATACGTATATAACCATACATGCTATAATTAGGTGATTAGAAAAAGATAGGCACATGAAACAATTTTTTGACATCTTTATCTTGAACATGAGTACCCACATGCATTGCCTTTTGGTTAATAATGTCATGGGTTTAAATATGAACTTTGAATTTTTTGATTTAGTTTGTTGAGAATTTTTTTGATTGTGTAAGATTAATGTTAGGGTTATAAAATACACCTTTGATTATATTTTAATTATTGTAATGGTGAAATTTACATAATGGTGTCATTTTCCATTTAGCTTTGTGCTCACTTTGATGAAATATCTTTGATGCAATTACATATCGATAAGTAGCATACTCTTATGCTAAGTTTAGCTCATGCCCTAATCCCTATCCATCCATATTTCCTCTCACTTACACTTCTTCTTATGCATGTGTTATTTACCTCTCATTTGTTGCACTCAATTCACACTTATCTCAATACATTTGTCCCTTACCTTGAGATTGTTGTTTCTTTACCTAGGTTCATCTTTGTGCCACTCAGGATTAATCCCATGACATGCAAGAATGAACCTCAAACTCAAATATTAAAATTCAAATTCCAATGTTCCTAGTCCTTTTTCACTAGTCACTGTGAGTTGATTTAATACATGTTTGTGTAACATGTTATGTCTTGGCATTTAAAGGCATTTAATGTCACATTATTTAACATGTTTGAGCTTAGAAATAAAATAACATCTAGTGCACACTTAATTCAATATATTACATGGAGAATTTGATGGGTCATAGTTAGAATATCTATAAGAATCATTTCATGATGGCAAGAAAAATGTTTGAACTTAGACAATAAGGTCATATTATTATTGGGGTTTTATTCAAGGGCTCTAGCCTAAACCTATGACCATTTAGAAGACTACATACAAATCAAAATACGTATATGAGTAACCTAGATAGGGAACAATAAAATAAATAAAAGGATTAAACAAAAAAGCACATTAGTGAATAAGATAACACTACTAAACTAACATGAGAGGCCTACATTGATAGAGATTGCCTAAATCTAAAAGAGAAGTAAGACTAAACTATGATAATATGCATAAAAAGCTTTTAAAAACTCCCATGGACCCAACTACCCCCAAATGAAATACTTTTAGACATCCCCTACCTACCAATTCCAACACCACCCTAGTGAGAATGCCACCTTTCATAAGCTCTATTCATCAACCTATTTCTATACACTAACACTAAGTGCACCTTTGCATCCTTTGCCATTACATCCAAGCCTTCAAACAAGACTACAACCTCACATAAGATATCATTTCAAGCCATGAAAAGGTAATACTAATCACCACCTCCATTGATCCCTTATTATGGGAGACAACCATGTGTCTGATAACCATCCACAAGTCTTGCATAAACTCCATAAATTTACTAAAATCTTGGTTGAAAGTGAAGATTCCATCTTGCATGGTTCCAATATCTAAGGCTATTGATGCCTCCCTAAGGTAGATATAACCATGCTCCTTAAACTCTAGACTAGCTATATATTTGTTCTCCCCACAAACCAAAATATATAATATTTCATAGATTTTTACAATTTAGGTCGCCATCTCCAACTTATTCTTAAAATCCACGAGGATAGTTGTACGAGATCTCAACTACCCATTATCTATATCTTTATCTTCAATAAGGATATATTTTACAATGTTCAACAATGCAAACATTAGGGAAATGATTCTTTTATGAGGGAAATGATCTAATACACCACCAATGCAAAGATGTTCATGCAACGAACTGACAAAGAACCCATCCATACCACCTAGATTCATACTTAGTCATAGAGCTCACACACCCACCTACCAAATCTCAACCATGATAGAAATAAAAAACCCTACCACCAATAATTTTTAGCACTCATTTTAACACATACTGTATGATAAGTTACATCCATCCTAATGTCATCATTTAACACCCTCATCGGCAAGAAACACTCTACACAAAGCACATTACACATGAGATATTTCCTATCCAAGGCCATCCTATATACTCCATGAATATAATCATTAATAACAGTCAAATCCAGGATTAAGTTCAAGGGGGTTGATCATCATGCACTAGACTTGACACCTCCTCCCAATCTAGCATCCTACTACTTTCCAACATTGTGATATTTAACATATTTTTATTATGGTTTTTTAAGAAATTAAAAAATAGTTTTGTTCTCTATAGCAATGCCTTATATCAACTATCACATTTTTTTCATCTAATAGAGAACTTTCTCAAGAATAGTACATAATTTTTTATTCAAATAAAATATTTTTCAAGGGTAGATATTAGAACCTTTGAATTTCCTTCCATAGATATTTCAGTATCTTGCCAAAAAGGAATCTGCAATTTTCCTTCAACAACCTCCCTCTCTCCTTTGTTCAATTTTTATGCCTAGATTATGTGAACCCCCCATCAATAAGATGTCATATATATCTCATAAAATATACCCAACACCATCAACCTCATGTTTCCTTTTGCAACACCATCAAATTTAAGTTTACATCTAGGAACTAAAACTTTCTATTTATCATTCCTACTAGCATTATTGTTGACAATTATCCCTTGAACAAGAGAAATTTTATATATTAAATGATTATGTACAATTTAAAATTTAATGAAACTTTAAAGGGTAACCCCAATAAATCAAGTGGTGGAGATATACTAAGAGATTATATTAGTATGTTGATGTATGAAGGTTCTTTGTTCTTTAGGACTAAGACTAACGGTGATGCTAAGTGGTAGGTGTTAATTATTGGATTGGGGATAACATTGTCATTAAATTACAAGTGAGTGATCATAGAAGGTGATTCTCTCATAGTTATAAATTCTTATACAAAATGATTTAGTCCTAATTAGAGGTTTAATTTCTTTATAAAAGAAGTGCACAGCCTAAAAACTAAGTTCTCTAAGTTAAGTTGCAATCGTGTTTGGAGAGGTGTGAATGTAGTAGTATATTTTTTAGATAACAAGAGCACAAAGTAAGAACTGCTAACATCTAAGCACATATCCCAATCTACAACGTGGCTTAATCTAGGAAATACATAAGTTACCATCATCCTTAACCCAATTTCCTCTTAGCAGGGACATTCCTACCCAATTTCCATTCATTTGGTAAAATTAGTAAAAGATAAAAGCTAAGAAATGTATTTCTTTTGTTTTAAGTGGAGTTAAAGTGTGGGGCTTGAGAGATTATCACTTATGATCTTTAAGTGTTATATTTTATTGGAACTTAGATTAGCATTGGCATGTGTAAGGTTAATATATGGTTGGCATTAAACATTAAGGAGTTTTTAAAATACATAAAGATGGTGTTTAAATTGAGAACCTTATGTGTTAGATAATTGTAATGTGGGGTTGGAGTTTAGCATTCTTGTGTGTGTATTTTTTTGGTGGTGGTCTCTTATTATTTAGAAGGACAACAAGAAAGCACAGTGTTGACAAGGGTAAGGATGTGGAAAATGGTAATGTTGTGTTGGCTCATCGTCTCAAAAGAATCACTCATTTTGATAATGAATCAACATTAGGGTATGTGAAGAGAGTTCTTATTGACAATGGTTTAGAATTTGGAAACACATAAAAATCAATAATGAGAGGAGAATTTATAACCAGTTTGACCCACTTTATCCCTAATATAGAATTAAGGGTCCGCTTGCTAAAGATATTAGTACTTGATCAATTTAGTGACATCGAGGCAACAAGGTTAACAAAGGAGCTAAGAGGCACTTATTAGAAAGAGGAAGTAGGGCTAGTGCATGGAGAATTAGTTCACTTAATTGATGCTAAAATGTATTGACAAGAGGAAATAAATGAGATCTAGCAAGAGGTGGGAGTGTTATAGGCTTTTTATCATGATCTGAGGAAGGCGTTATTGGCTCACATTATCACTCATATGAATGAAAACACAAAGGTTGAAAGCCACTTTTATCTCCCAGTATTTGTGGGAGCTCTTTGCACCATATAAGTCATTGTGAAGATCTATATTTCAAGTTGTGTTTCTTTCCTCTCTCTGAAGACTTATCAAACTGTCATTCCCATGGGAGAGATGCCTGGTCTAATGATCTGGGTCAAAAAATATGTTGTAGATTGTCAAGATGTAACCACTGATAGAGATAGGTGGGGGTTTATCTAAAGACGATGTTATTTTTGGCTTATGATTATATTAATACGATTATAGATTCTTATTTTAAACCCTTTATATTCTTCCTAATATAATCTAATAATATCTCTCAATATTATTAATTTTAAATTTTAAAATTTTAAATGTATTATATATTTTAGTTTTATTTTCAAGATAAGGTGCTTATAAATAGGTTAGCTATTAAATCCATGTCATTTTCATGGGACCGATGCTTGATCGAATGATGTGGGTTGAAAAATGTGTTCTAGACTGTGAGGATGAAATCATTGTCCTAAACAGATTTTATCTAAAAATGATCTTATCTTTAGCCTTACAATTACATTAATATAATTACAAATTATGATATTAAAACCTTCTATATTCTTCACATACCTTTTAATATTAATATTTTATACTTTTAAAAATTTTAATATATTATAAAGTTTAGTAATAAGATACTTATAAATACTCTAGACCTAAACAAACTTTTAAATATATAAATTAAAATAACTAAATAAGCATACATACCATTTCCATACGGTTCTTTCTACAAACATAGTGGAAAGATGTGGTGGAAAGTTACTTTTGAAGAGAAGTAATAATAAAGGTCGTGTAGGTATTACTTTTACTCCAAGGCAGTCAATGGCCAAGTTTTTTTTAGGTTTTATCTATTTTTTTAAGCCCCTTGGGAGACTTTTTTATTATAAAAAAGTTATCTAAGTTGAAGACAAATTTATTTTAAGAATGGCATGCGGATTTCATGTGAAAGTAAAATCCCCAAATCTAGAAATATATTTTATTTGGAGGAAGTTAGAAAATCTCAGTTTACAATATCGAGAGATATTGATGTCATCTATGTAATGTCTATCTAAGATAGTGGCTTGTCATGTGTACTTTGTTGTATAAAGTATCTCCGTCCATTGCTTTTCATTACAACATTAATAAAATGAATTGCATGTTTGCTTTCAGGATAAATGACAAGCCTGTCTAATCTATACACACTTTATGAGTATGAATGAAGGGGACATTTTTTAAAACATCATTTGCACCCTCCACTTGCCCCCTTTTTTATTCATTGTGTTTATGCGCTTCCCTTAAAAACAACGCCTTTTTAAAAAATTTTTATCATATTAATATTCAGATACGGAGTGTATAGGAGATTTTTATGGGGGTTATCTATGTGGACTATAATAATGAATTGAGTGTTTTATTACTATGATTAAAGAGCAGACGGTCATTTATTATTGTGTGTTGGAGAGAATAATTCAAACATAACATGCTTTGCATTTATGATTAGAGGGGACAAAAGTGATTTTTTTGGGGGGTAGTTAGTTATGGAGGATAGGAATGAAATTAGAAATGCTTTAGTTTGTTTGGTGAAAGATGAGTTTTGATGTGATGTGATTTAGCTGATGTTTTATCATATATATATATATATATATATATATATATATATCATCGACAAATTATTTGTAGCTATCTGATATGGGAGCACAAATTTTTTTGGGCTGAACCTCTTCGGCTAAGAGTCAAGGATTGACGGGTATTCATTCTGCCAAATTTGCCCAGGGCACGATCCCTACCTCATCCCTTATGATGTTGAAGCCTTGCACTCAGCAAGACTTGATCTTTGGTGAGCTCATTAAGAACCATTCAACTTCACCAACATATCTATTATTTAGAATAGATATGTTGTTGTTCTTTATGTAAGAATTAAATAGGATCATTAGTGTGATTTTGACCTTCTAATTTGTGATTGTAGCTAGTTTTTGCAATCATATTCCTAACATTTGTCTACTCTTGAATTGTATGTGTTTGGTTGCAATTCTTGTGCTAATTTGTCCGATGAGGGACAAGTTTTGATGTGATGTGATTTAGTTGATGTTTTATCTATAAATTTTAGATCTAAAATATATTATTAAATATACATATGTTATTGATCTTCACGTAGGAATTGAATAGGATGATTAGTGTGATTTCAACCTCCTAATTTTTTAGAATCATATTCTTGACAGTTGTATGCTTTTGAATTGTATGTCTTTGGTTGCAATCCTTGTGCTAATTTGTCTAATGAGGGATGAGTTTTGATGTGATATGATTTAGTTGATGTTTTATCTGTAAATTTTATATCTAAGATATATTATTTAAAATAGATATGTTGTTGGGGTTGAGGGCCTAGCTCGATTGGCTAAAACATCATGTTGCAAGCAAGAGGTCACGAGGTCTAGTCTCCCCCTAAACCCGTGGTACCGAAGGGTGTGTCACGCCAGCACCACCGGTCACATGAAAAAGTTTACCAAGCGCACTGCAATTTATAGGGGGACGAATACCCTACCGATTCTTGCAGTCTAAAAAAAATAGATATGTTGTTGATCTTTACATAGGAATTGAATAGGATCATTAATGTGCTTCTAACCTCCTAATTTGTGATTGTATCAAAGTTTTACAATCATATTCTTGACAACTATTTGCTCTTGGATTATATATCTTTGATTGCAATTCCTATGCTAAAAAAGTCAAGGTATAGTAATAAATACCTTTTCAGAATTTTTATATAAGGTTTGAAGTTTAGCACTTCCTTGTGCTTTATGTCAAGTCATATACCCTACCGATTCTTGCAGTCTAAAAAAAATAGATATGTTGTTGATCTTTACATAGGAATTGAATAGGATCATTAATGTGCTTCTGACCTCCTAATTTGTGATTGTATCAAAGTTTTACAATCATATTTTTGACAACTATTTACTCTTGGATTATATATCTTTGATTGCAATTCCTATGCTAAAAAAGTCAAGGTATAGTAATAAATACCTTTTCAGAATTTTTATATAAGGTTTGAAGTTTAGCACTTCCTTGTGCCTTACGTCAAGTCATATGGTGGTGGGGTTCATAATAAGTATGTAAATGATTCAAATGTCAAAATTGAGGACGCATGATAATGATTGCTACTTACTACGATGTAGGGAAAATTTGATCTAAAATGTCCTAGTATTGCTCTATGCCAATGTGAATGGATCAATCTCAAGATGTTTGATGCTAATCAATGAATATCGATGATTACTCTCTATAAAAAGAGAAGTTTCATGTACTTTTTGTGATTTTTTTCAATGACATTATTTCAATTAATTTAATGACGTGAAAGTGTCATCAAATGATACTTTTATATATCGTAGCTACATAATTCATTTAAAAAAATCTAGACTACAAAATAATAGTTATATCTTAAGACAATTTTAAATCTTGAAAATAGATGTAAATACACCCACAAATTGAGCAAACTAATAAAATTAGATCATACAAATTAAAACTATAAAATTTCTAAAATCCAACATATCAACTTGATATATTTCTAAATTTGATTATATAATATTACTAAAAAAATTACATAATCAAATTAAAAAATATACCAAACAGATTTAAATAAAAAAATAAAAAATTCAAATAAAATTATACATAACATTAGACATCAATAATATCCACTCAAAATATCATAAAACAAATTAAAAATCAAAATGTACTCTTTTCTGTTCTACTACGAAATGTGAGAGAAAAGCACGGTATTAACTAACTCCCAAAGTTTAGGAAAAGATGAGCATGCACATAGTTAACTAACCCCCCGTCACGCTTGGGTTAGAATTATCTTGTCATTAACCACCCTCCTTGACTTTTTTATAAACCTTTGTTCCATCTTAATTTTCTTATTCACATCTTCGAGAACATTTTAATTTACCACCACTTTATTTTTACACCACACATGTATTTATATTTATATTATAAAGTTATATGCCTTTTTTTAAGATCACACTTTAAAATTTAAATTTATTTAGATGTATCTTTTTTAATTTTAAAATATTCTCATATATATAAAGAAGTAAGTTGTTGATCTTTCAATTAGATGATTTTCTTTTTTATTGCATTAATAATATAATAGAATCTCTCTCTATTTTGATATTTTTGTGAATAAAAGTTTTGCATATTTGACAAGTATGAGGGATTGAATTTTAGCTTCATTATTTGTGTCTTCTTTGGTTTTTTTGATGTTGCACCAATGATTTTTCCATTTTTATCCCTGATGATGCATCCTACACTCAAAATATTGCATGGTTCCCTTTTGAGTCCCTATCAAAATTCAATTTGACTTGGTTAGGATTTGGGGGGATCTAAATGACATAATTCCTAAGATCGGGTGAATTAACAAGGAGTAATTTGAGTCCTTGCAATTGCTTCTCATCCCTTTATCCCAAGAGGAGAAAGATTTCCCTTTTAATGATTGTAATAAGGACTTGTTGTTTACCACTTCAATTATTGTCACTTCTAATTTGTTTAAGGAGGAATCTAAGAGTATTTTATCTTGAAAAATCCTCTTATTTCTTCATTTCCATATTTCCCAAATAACAACTGATGGGCTAACAATCCAAAGACCTGAAAGAAGGGAGTGCTTCTTAATCACATACCAAGATTGAAAGAGAATAAGGATGCCATTAGGTACAACACTTTTCTAGTTCAATCTTGCACATAACCATTACCAACATTTTTGTTTGAATTGAAAATTAACTAACAAATGATTAGTTGATTCCTCATTTTGTTTACATAGAATATATAGATAGAAGGTCAACTATAACCCAAATTTTGGAATCTATCAGTTGTTAATTCTCTACTATTGGTATACATTGTTTATTCCAACATAGATGAATAGGAATATTAGTTTTATCTTTTTTCAACTTCTTCTATAATATAACCAATCTCAGTAGAGTATCCCCCTATATTAGAGTAGTTGTATTTGATAACATCATTTCCCTTTGTCAAAAACTTGTTTTATCCA
Source organism: Sequoia sempervirens (assembly GCA_007258455.2). Classification (NCBI taxonomy): domain Eukaryota; kingdom Viridiplantae; phylum Streptophyta; class Pinopsida; order Cupressales; family Cupressaceae; genus Sequoia; species Sequoia sempervirens. The sequence continues at coordinate 24,075 of VDFB02360598.1, forward strand.
AAATTTCCTTCGGACCTAAGACCATTAGACAGTATATCAAAATCTTGGAACTCTTTCAAACATCATTCTAATTTAAAATTAATGTCTTTAAAAAGAGATAATTAGCCACTTTCTTACCCCAAATTAAAGATAATAGTTGTTTAATTTGACTAAAATCTTGGCTAGTTTCAATAAGTATTCATCCACTCCAAGATTCATCCCTAAAAATAGCAAAATTATCATCACCAACCTCCCATGTTAGATGGTTAATAATGATAATATAAAATTCCAAATGCTAAAACCTTTTGGTGGGTTCAAAATTGTTAATACTCTATGAGAGTTGTTGGAATCTAGATATTTATTCCTCAATATTTTAACCCATTTTTGTTCTAATCTAAAAAACATATCCCAAACTAGTTTTTCCCCAGGGATTTATTTTGAATGATTTTATCACAAAGACTTACTCCTCTTGTGTCTTTTGGTTTGTAAATCTTATTTCACATAAAGGCAAAAAATATATTAAAATAGAAATAAATTACAAAGTGGGTATGTTAATCTTAAAAAGACTTTTGGCACATCAATTCCAAAAAATCTTGAAAATTCAAATGGATTAAAGATAGACAATTAACAGAAGACCAAAAACTTGTCAATCTCCATAGCTAAGGTATAAGTCTTTATGACCATAAATATTATTTATCTTGTGAGTATCATAAGTAATATTTTCCTTTATGCTAAAAAAGGTGAAGCAAAAGAAAAGCTAATTAACAAAAGAACTAACAATGATTGCAAGAAAGACACCCCAAGAACCAAACACTCCAACACAAAGCACCCTATAGAAATCAAGAATCCAGAAAGGAATTATAGTAAACATTCACAAAATCTCTAAAGGAAATGTTTGAATTCCATATAGGACATCCCCTGATCACTTCTAACTTATAAATCTTGATATCATTCCAATTGGAAGTAGATTTAGCCAAGAAATCTGCAACCTAATTTCACTTCCTTCTAGTATGGCTCCACTAAACAATAGTGAAAGATTTGTGAGATGTTGTTGGCAATTCCATGCATGACATTAAATATTGATATAACTAAGATTACTTATTTTAGCATAGTAATTCTTCCTACCCAAGATAACCTTATTTTAGCATAGTAATTCTTCCTACCCAAGATAACCATTGACCTTTCCATGAAGCCATTTTTTAAAACAAAATCCCAACATTCGACAACTTGTCCAAAGAATAACCTTCAAATAAGGAAATCCTAAGTATTTATTAGGAAGCTTCCCTATTTTAAAATTCAATTTTTCCATAATATTCTTTTGTTGTTTAGAATCAATATGAAAGAAAAAATCTAATTTTGTAGAGTTTTTTTTCTTGACTGGAAGCTTTCTTGTAGTCTTTTTTTTAATATTCTAACCTATTTCTTCTTAGCCTTACTAAATAATAAAGTGTTAAATTGCAAACTATTGATACCCATTCAATTACCTTTGTTGCATTCCATCTGAATAGATATTCCAATGCATCTACCACACTAATAAATAAATATGGGGATATATGATCCCCTTGTCTAACTGAATGGTCCCATGGGGGGGCTTGGGCTTCTATTTTCATGGATCAAGTGGTCCCATGAAGAAAAAAAAATTATGCTACAGGATTAATTGGAATCTTTTCCTAGAAAATAACAGCCCCTACCTTTTAGGACTGCAAATTTCAGCGGGTGAAATTGAGGTGGGGCTAGAAATTGCCCCTACAACTTAGGAATTTTTAAAGAATTTTTTCTACCACTTGTCTATCACTTAAAATTTTAAATTCCTAAAAAAACTAAAAAAATGAGATTTTATTTATTATTTTTTATCAAAATACTCTAGTTTGTTCCTTAAATTTTGGAGCTCAAGCTTTTAAGTTGAATTGCAAAATTGAATTCATGGGACCACCAGCTTTGAAATATTCCTAAAAACTCTCAGTAGCACCCACTAAATTTTTTTAGGAAGCTCCCCTCCATGGGACTGTACCCTAAGATCCTTGGAGGCCTCAAAAAAGCCTTGCAGATTTCCATTGACCAAAATAGAATATCTTAGGCTTGACATAAGAATTAAATCCAACCCAACCATTTGTTGTAAAAACCAAATCTTTCCATTACTTTCAATAGAAATATCCAATCAACCCTATCATATGCCTTCTTTATACCTAATTTTATAATCATAAATTGTTGTTTAATAAGTTGCATTGATTGAATGTATTGCTTCTTGCACAATGATTATTCCATCTAAAATATAGCAACCAAGGATAAAACCACTTTTATCCTTCATAATAACGTCTTGTAACAAGATTTTAAATGTTTGCAATAGCTTTTGATAAAATATTATTGTAGTGTAAGAAAAAGTATCCCTTTTTCACACTTAATTTGAATAATAAATAATAATAAAATGAGCTTAATTATGCCTTGATTTGGTGTTGTAATATGTTTTACATATTCACATTAAGTTTATGCCCCTTTTAAATAAAATGGACTTAATTGTGTCTTTTTTTTGGTGTTGTAAGGTGTACCTTTACACTTTCACACTAATCTAGGGCTTTATTAATTGATTAAGGTTAATTTGACTTAATTGGCCCCTTTAATTCAAATCCAAGTCTAATTAAATGCAATTTTTGAGGGATAAAACTCGACGTTCATAAATGCCATTACACAACACTTAACTTTGGAAGATGTGTGTCCTAGGTAAGTGACATAGGACCCATTCACCATAGGGCGAATGGGTCCTCAGTTAGACCTATGACCCTACTTTTACATAATGTTTAACATTGACCGATGTGTGTCCTAGGTGAGTGGCCTAGGACCCATTCGCCCTATGGTGAATGGGTCCTCACTTAGACCTAGGACCCCCCTTTGAAATATGTTTTTGGCGGTATTTTAATGATTTCAAATCTACAATTCAATGCCAGCTTGTGATATTTGAATTTTGGGAATTAATCTTAAGATAGGTATAAATACAAGGTTATTTCACTATGTTTCATCCTAGAATTTCATAAGCAATCAAGATTATTTTCACAAGAACACTTCAAGAGCATTTTCAAGGTATTCAATGGCAGATTCATAGAAGATTATTGCAGCAATCAAGATTATTTCATCATGTCAAAGATTTGTTGCATCATGCATGTTGTTTGAGCTAATATGCTAATGTAGAATTCAAGATCTATGCAAGTACTCAAGGACATTGTTTCACATCAAGTTTCATGATCAAGATCTATATTCATTGAAGCCACTTCATGCTAGTTTATAGATTTGTTATCCAAGGTTTCAAATAAGGTTTGGTGAGTTGTTACATAGATTTGTTCATTCATTATTCCTTCATGCTTTTCTATTTCATTTCAAGGTTTAATTACCAAAACAAGGTTTGACCAAGGCAAACCCCCATTCACCTAACAAACAACATTTTTCTCTCTTTGATGTGTGATTGCAGATTTTACGTTGAAGATCCTTTGAAGAGAAAATTGAAGAAAGTTGCAAAGCTGTCAAATCACAAAAACTCTTCTACAGATTTTATTCCTGACTGTCTGACAATGAACACTTGGAATTTGGGAGTGCAAACCTGACAAAAGAGAACTCATAAAGCATTTTCCAGAAACCCTAGCTAGGACCCATTCGCCATAGGGTGAATGAGTCCTTTGTGAGCATCAAAAGGTGACTTTTGGTGAAAGGTGCACATTGTTTTCCCCTTTCCAGACCTGTCTTTTGATTACTGTTTCAGTCAGATTCAATTGTTGTTTTTCATTTGCATTTTATAGCTTGCATTTTGAATGAAATTAGGGAAATAGGTCCTTTGTGCTTCACAACACATCCATTTTTCCTCTTTTTCAATTATATATTGTGTTGCAAAGTGAAATGTGTCTAAAATCCTCTCAAGAACTAATTACCTCATTTTTTAGAATGAGACAAGTTAAGGTACTATTTAGGTAGTTCAAAAGAGTGCCTTTTTTCTAGATTCTTCCACTGTTAGCCATACATCTTTACCCACTATATTCTAACATTTTTGAAAAACCTAGCTAGGAAACCATTTGGACTAGGAGCTTTGTTTAGATGAAGTTTAGAAATTGCTAGTTTAATTTATTCCTCTATAAAATGGCTTATTAACATCATATTTTATTCCTTATTTATCAATTTGGAGATGTTCTCCAATACTCAATTTTGATGAATAAAGTCCCACCCATCCATATTGTTTAAAATATTCTTAAAATATTCATTTGCTTCATTCTTGATTTTCTTGGCATCTTCAATTAGAGTGCCCTCATGGGGTATTATAATTATGATTCTATTAATAATCCCTTGAGCTTTGGGGGAGTTGTGAAAGAATTTTATATTTCTATCACCATATGTTAACTAGAGTTTCCTTGATTTCTGCCTCTAGTAAATTTCCTCTCTTGGTAAATTTTTGCATATTGGTTTAATAGGTCTTTCTCTTATATATATATATCAATTGATCCATCCCAGGGATTATTTTAGTGGTGAATCTTCACCAATTGGTGAATAGTTCATATAGACCACTTTGAAATTGATGAATACATTTTAACCAACGAGGTGGTCAAATCATGTTGATTTAAGAATTATCGGTCCAATCCATTTCAATTTTCCATCAATTTATTTTATGAGGCATATGTAATCAATAATTTTCTATAACAAACTATGTGTTTCCAATGGTCTAATTAATATTTTTTCCTAGAATTTTGGAAGCATGTATTAATTCACCCACATATTCGTTAATACTATTAAAATGATATTGTGTATTAAGACACATTTCACCAACAACATTAAATGTTCACTACATGTGAGGACCCATCTCACCAATAACATTAAAAAAAATTATGTATGAGGACCCATTTTTTCAATAATATTAAAAAATAATTATGTGTGAGGACCCATTTCACCAATACAATAATACTATGATAACTCCATGCTAATCTTAAGCCCATAATTTCCTTGAAAATTACAAAATATGTGTTTTCTCAAGGTTTGATTTTCCCAACATTTAAATGTATCACCGTATAATCACGTAGGATTCGTTAAATTTCTACTATATACCATTTAAAAATGTTGCAGAATTTTCCAAATATGGATTGATATTGTGACCAACGGATTAGAATGGCCTGACTACACTTGATCCATGAGGATTCAAAGCATAATCGTGCCACTCAACATCAAGCCCAATAGAGATCATTCAATTTAAACAAAGACAAAAAGCCATTAAAAACTAGCATATCAAAATATGAAAGCTTGAGAAACCTCTAATCTAAGACATTGAATCTTATCCTATTGGGGGAGTGGTGTCACATTGATGTGGAATGGTGACCCTTTCCCAATCTCATGGATAAATGAGTTTGTTCTGATCGATTCTATTGAAGAGAATCAACGAAACCGATGAAAGATGTGTGATAAAACACGATTTACAACTAAATGAACATGATGCAAGCTATTTTAACATGATCTATGCTAAGATGATTGATATGGGTGTATGCAAAGCTAATCTAAATGGATTTTAAGCTAAAAAGATTGAAACCCTAATTAACAAATAAGCTAAATGGATGCATTTATGTTATCATGGAAGCCATTAATGAAAGCTAAGCTAATATAATGCAATTAAAATAAGCTAAAATTATGCTAAATGTGAGTGCAAGTGAGAGTGATTTTAACAACATAAGTTTGATGCTAAAAGATGGATCTATTTGTCTCCAAATAGTGACCTATTTATAGGAGAACAAATGAGAAATGGAGGGTTGAGATAAAAAAGGTTAATCAATGGTTAAGGATGGAGGAAAGATGAAACATGGATCATGAATCAATGATCACATGGATCAAGGAAAGAATTAAGGGTTCATATTCCTTCAAACAAACACACTTTTAACTTGCATAAGAAGTCTTGTAAGTTAACTTGCACAAGAAGTCTTGTAAGTTTGTTAGGAAGAAGAATATTCCCTTTTTTCTAAATGAGTGAAGAGAGAGAATATTCTTTAGAATATTCTCATGGGTGAGGGAAATAGATATTTAGCAAATTAAAACAAAGTTTTAATGTGCAAAAAGGGGGAATTAATATTCCTTTTGGAGGAATGTGCAAAGGAGTGATATTCCCTTGGAATATTCCTTTGCAAGTGGGGAGGAAATTAGATTTATTAGTAATTGATAATTAAAACAATGTTAATTATACAATTTTAGAAGAATTAGATGATATTAATTAAATAAAGTGATTTAATGAAAGGGGGAAAGTGAAATGATATTTAATTAAATAAGTTAGTGTTATTTGATTAAATAAGAAGACTTAGGGATTTAAATTAAATAGTTTGATGTATTTAATTTAATAAGAAGAAATGTTAGCATGGAAGGGGGTGAACTAACCTGATTAAATTAATTAGGTTAATAGACGAAAGTGACATAATTAATTAAATAGCTAAGCTAATTTAATCAACTAAGCGAAAAGATGATAGTTTTTAGGAGGAAATGATGTTAGTATACTTGATTTGAGTGCATGATATCATTCAGGACATTTTTTAAGTGTCTACATTTTTCCCCTCTTTGAAGTGAGGTACCTGTTACGTTGGTTCAAAGATTGATGCCCTTTGGATTAAAAATTGTTGCTTAAATAAAAAAAATAAAAATTTTGATTGATTTTTCTTAGATGCCCCACTATTGCCCTAGCGGAAGGAATAAGCTGGTTCCCTGCTTCCTTAAGAAATTGGATAATTTTTTTGAATTTTGGGTTAATTTCTTGACAAAGGTAAAATGCTACCTCAAGGGTTTGAAAAGGCTTTGGGATGCAAAAAAATGCCAAAAACGTAAAAAACAGTGCAAAATAAGCTTCAATTTGGCAAGATTGGTGAAATTGGTGAAAAACCCTAGTTGCATGGTCAAATTAGGGCAAAAAACCCTAATTTTTAGGCTTAAATAGGTGAGGAAGGGTCACTTTCAATCCATTTGTGCATTCACACCTTAGAGAATTCTTGCATTTTGAGCTCTAACCTCCTGACAAAATGGCACAACGAATGCTCCCACTACACATTTCTGACTAGGTTCAAGAGTACTAGAGGCCTCTAGGCGCGGGACCAAAGGTATGTGATTCAAAAATTGACTTACATTTTGGCTTTTGAGTGCATTTATTGCAATTTGAAATTTGGGTTTGTCACTATATAGCGACGCTATTTTGATTTTTAACGACGTTGTTGTGATGAGTGATGCACTTCACGATTTGGAATTAGGGTTTTCAGATTTCAAATCGTGGCGTAGGTGTGAATAGCGATGCACCTGCCCAGTTTGGAATTTAGAATTAGGGTTTCCAAATTTGAAATGGTGATGCGGGTGTGGTGAGAGATGCTAGTCGCGATTTTCAATTTGAATGTATATAGCGTCCTTGTTTGGAATTATAGCGACGCTTTTGTTCATTTGGGGGATAAAAATCCAAACTTTAGCCAATTTTAGCAAAATTTGACATCGTGCGCTTTGTGGGTGCAGGAGGTTATCTAGCTTTTGATGTCCCATGAGCACCGACCCTCAGTTTTGTCCAGAATTGATGATTTATCTGAGCTTCGACAAGAGCATCTTAGGGAGATTGGGTTGTGTTACATTGCATATATGCCCATCATGCAGACCCATTTGGCGATGATGATAGTGCTATGTGAGCGATGGCATAGTGAGACCTTGTTGTTCCACTTACCCACCGATGAGGCAACAGTGACGTTGGAGGATGTATGGTAGATTTTGCGATTGTCAATACATGGTTAGTGTGTTATTTACGACACTGATGCAGTATATGATGCCTATCATGAGGTTCTTGACAAGGAGTATGTTGTCCTGGTCATTACAGCAATAATTTCATGGTCGGTTGCTTGAGATCGACGAAGCAGGGGATTCAGTCTAGGATGGGGGCTGACTTGGCATCATATGCTGTTTAGGAGGACCCAGTATGCATGGGGACCAATGATGTTGGCCTCCCTTTACCATGATATGCATGACTTCGTGTACTATGATGGAAAAGCGATTGGTACAAGGGTCACTCTTCTTCACATATGGGCATGGGAGCATATTGTCGTGCTCTAACTAATTTTCCACATGGTAGATGTGGAGCCAGATGATTCAGTTGTTTGGAGGTATAGAGGTGCCATCACTCTTCAACACATAAGGCAACTTGGTATCTCGTACTAGAGGAGAGTGATTGATGAGATTATAGTGTTTAGATGGCGGCCATGGCTCCAGATGCTAGCATGGTATGATGATGTACAACAGTTATTCTTTGCTCGACAAACCTCTTATATGCAGGGTCGAGAGCATACCATGATTGAGAGGTACATTTCTGATAGGGTTTCCAAATAGTTTGGCGAGAGGTAAGACAAGCCCGATGATGCATATATTGCCATTTTTGTTAGATGAGCACAAGAGACGACATGGGGACACATGATCCTAGCCCACAAGGTTGTTGAGGGCTTCAGACAGTTAGTTGTGAGGCCATGGGCCTATGATCAAGGGCAGGAAGATCCACAGACAATTCCTGCATATGATGCATGGTTTGTATCCCCTCTCAGATTGAAAAATCCAGTAGGTATACCTCTACGAGGGAGTCTAAGAGGGAGGGGATTAGGCAGAGGTCGAGGCCAGCCATAGGATGGGCAGGGCAAAGGATAGGGCAGAGGACAAGATGGCCAAGATGGCCAACATCACGACAAACAGGTCCTAGGTGCACCACCATTACATCTACAACCACCTCAACAGCCACCCATACAACAACAAACAATACAATAGCTACCGCTGGGGCCAAATCCCTATGATGTTCAGATTCAACAGTTACAACAGTAGTCACAGGTGGTGACAGCTGAGCGAGATCAGGCTCAACATTAGGTGATGGCACTCATGACAAAGAGAGATCAAGAGCATCAGCTTAGATAGACCTCAGATTTGCAGTTGGCATAGGAGGTCAGTGATGAGAACATAAATTGTCTCATATTTTATCAAAGAATATCATCTATTTCTTCCTAATGCATTATTGTTAAAGTGGATTTGAGTAATGATTGAAAGTTATTTAGCTTGTTTAAAGTAGAATATAAAGTAAATTTTTGGTTTATTTTTGGTAATCTATGTGATCCAAATTGTTTCTAATATCACTTCATAAGTGTGTGTAAGATGCTATAATGTAGGTGAATACATTATTGAATAATTCATGACAATAAAGAGCTTCATAGACAAGTTTGCAGCAAATAGCTCTAGACACTTGAAGCAGTTTACTCCTGATAGCTTTAGAAGGCTTTATTGTTGCAAAATTAATGAGTATCCATCACTCCTAAATTGGTGGTTAAGCATGTAGTTCATGATAGCTCAAGAGATCTCTTCTAACACTTTATTTTTCAATAACTCAACTTATCAAAGCAATTAAGTGTCATTAATGATAGTGGAATGTTCTTCAAGTTAATAAAAAAATATTTGGTCAAGAAAATTGAAGAACAATCCCTTCATTCACGTGAAGAACTGAAGGTTCCCTAATAATAAGGCGCCCAAAAATTGTCAAAAATGTAGTCTGAGTAAAACAATGATATCTCCCTTGTTTCTCAACGAAATTCAAAAATTCAAAATGATCTAGAAAGTAGATTTAAAGGGATAAAAACCCTTTTGATAATTTTTCTTTATTTGTATCAGGGAAGGAGAAAAATGTGACATAAATTGACTGAGACAAAGGTGGCGTGATGGAGGACAACAACTTCAACTTTTTTAGAGTTTTCTAAATGACCCCTCAAAAATAGGATCTTGGATCCACATTCTTAGTGGATTGGTTAGGTAGATATGGAATATGAATTCTATAAATACAATGTAATAATTTTATCAAAAGGGCAGGGGATTAGAAAGACTTGTTTTAGCCTGAGGAAATAGGATAGTTTTAGTTTCATTTCCAGCAACGTATTTCCAACTTTCTAGAGTAAATTTGAATTCAAGCAAGCTTTTCATTTCCAAGAAGTGTGAAGTAGTTTAGCCTTTTCAACTCTTGCAAGTGTTCCTTAGATTAGTTCCCTTTCATGCAGTTAGGATTTATTTCTGCAAGTAGAATAGACTGTCAAGCAAGTTTTATACTTTCTCTCTTGTAGACAGCCATGGACACCGCCTGGGATTGATAAATTAAATTAAGTTCTTTAGCTTGTTTAAAGTAGAATATAAAGTAAATGTTTGGTTTATTTTTGGTAATCTATGTGATCCAAATTGTTTCTAATATCACTTCATAAGTGTGTGTAAGATTGTATAATGCAGGTGAATACATTATTGAATAATTCATGACAATAAAGAGCTTCATAGACACTTGCAAGAAAGAGCTCTAGACTCTTGAAGCAGTTAACTCCTGAAATATTCAGAAGGCTTTGAAGAAATAATGAGAAGATAGAGAAGACTCCCAACACACTCCTACATTCATGAAAAATCATGGAGCATTAGTCATTCCTAAATTAATGGGATGAGTATTTGTTTCATGTTGAGTTTTAAGACTTCTCATAGTTATTAAATTTCATGCTTCCTTCTTCCACCAAAGATAACTCAAGTTACCACATCACTCAAATGTTGTTGCATGATTATAGCATCTTATTCATGCTAAGGATCAATGGTTTTTTCGACTGAACTAAAGAATAATTCCTTCATTCACGTTCAACACTTGAAGACTTCCTAAAAATCAGGCGCCCAAAAATTGTCAAAAATGTAGTCTCAGTAAAATAGAGATATCTCCCTTGTTTCTCAATGAAATACAAAAATTCAAAATGATCTGGAACTTGTAGATTGGAAGGGCTAAAAACCCTTTTGAGAATTTGGCGTGATTTACATCAGGGAAGGAGCAGTACGTTATAGAAAATGACTGAGACAAAGGTAGCGTGATGGAGGACAACAACTTCATTTTTTTAGAGTTTTGTAAACGACCCCTCAAATATAGGATCTTGGATCCACATTCTTAGTGGATTGGTTGGATAGATATAGAATATGAATTCTATAAATAAAATTTAATCATTTGAGAAAAGGGGGGGGATTAGAAAGGCTTGTTTTAGCTTGAGGAAATAGGATAGTTTTAGTTTCATTTCCAAAAATGTATTTCCAACTTTCTAGAGTAAATTTGAATTAAAGCAAGCTTTTCATTTCCAGCAAGTGTGAAGTAGTTTAGCCTTTTCAATTTTTGCAAGTGTTCCTTAGATAAGTTCCCTTTCATGCAAATATGATTTATTAATGTAAGTAGAATAGACTGTCAAGCAAGTTTTCTACTTCCTCTCTTACAGATAGCCATGGACACTGCCTTGGATTGATAAATTAAATGATGAGGATTACAATGACCCCATCATTTTTGGCACCGTTTCCGGGGATAGGTATCATTAGGGAATCAGGAAAACCAGTTTGGAAATCTTTTAGATTTAGAAGTTCTTCAAGAAGGATTTGTCTTTCAAAACGCCCCCAAAATACAAAATCAAAACCCCAAAATTCTAGATCTAAGGGTAAAACCTGCTATTTTTTTCAAAATATCCTTAGTTGGAGGACCATCACTCCAAATCCTAACAAAGGATATTTCTTTAAGGAAATAATTGATGGATTATTGCTTGCAAGAGATGCATAATACTATGAATAGTTCTTATCTTCATAGATGAAAAAATCGCCATTAACTCACAGAAATCACGAGTAATTGCGTGTCAACTAGGTGGGCAAGTAAATCACTTAAATACTTGCTGTCGTGTTTTAATGAAAATGCGTAGCGATTTTTTTCTCAAAAATGCACAGAAAAACGTGAGATTTTTCAAGAAAACGCGACCAAAAATTCTTAAAACATTGTGTTTATTTAACCCTAATTTTTTTCTTCTTCAAAATGAAAAGGCTTTGCATTCCATCCATTCACGCGACCCAAGGCAAAGTAAAAATGATGGCGGCAAGAAAAAATGTGACGGCACAAGAGAAAATATTGTTTGAAACTTCGATATGTGTTTGGCATTTGTTCTGTGGACTATTCTTTGAGTTCGGATCTTCATTTCCAGGAAAACTCCCACACAACATAACTATTGTTGGAGTATCCGAGTATGTAAAAAAATATTTCAAGGTTCATTTATTTTTTAATAGTGTTGTCATTTTTTTCTGGAACAAATTTATAATACATTTATGAGTTTCTCCTTTTTTTATATTGTAATGAAACAAATACGTTTCAAATTATTAAACATATTCATTTCAAAATTCAAACAATAATGAAAAACAAATTTATAATAAATTTCAATCAAACAAATTTATAATAAATTTTAGTTTTCTGTTATAAATTTATAATAAATTTTAGTTTATTTATTTTTCTTATAAATTTATAATAAATTTTTGTTCATTTATTTTTCTGTTATAAATTTATAATATTTTTTAATATGTTATATTGTATAAATTTTAATAATATGTTTAAATTTTAATAAATATTTTTCAAATTATTTATTCCTTATATTGAAAGAAAAACAATTATTACTATTAAAAATTACATCTAAAATTTTAATAATGTTTTTAAATTTAAAATATTATTAAAAATTAAATTTGCATCTAAAATTTTATTTTTTTATCATAACAATTAAACATTATATTTTTTAAATTGTTTGAAAATGACTTAAACTTATATTGACTTCAATTAAAATTTTGATAATGCTCAAGCCTATAGTTTCTCTTGAAAATCAACTGTTGCATGCTAATTTATTTAACTTCACTTTTTATCTCTTAATGTTTATCTTGTCTCTCTTTTGCTAGGTATCTTGCTAAAAGAATATGGCTTCTGCAAGTAAAAAGAGTGGTGGCAAACCAAGAGATCCTTGTTGGAAACGTGGAACACCAGGTGCACTTCGAGAAGTTATTTGCAACCATTGCACTGAGTCTCTTTTTGGTGGCATAAACCGACCGAAATACCACCTTGCACGAATCCCTTGCTGAGATGTTAGACCATGTAAAGAGGCACCTAAAGAGGTTCAGATGGAGGCCAAACCATTCCTTGCAACATATGACCAAAGGAAGGAAAATAAAAAGAGAACAACAGAGGCAATGACAACCCCATATGCAGATTCCAGTTTTATAGGGTCACAGAGGGCAATGGGAGATTCTAGATTTTTTGTTCCACATAATACTCCTGGCGCACAACCTTCATTGGAAGGTACTTCTTGGAATAAAGAGTTGCAAAATGAGGCAAATTTGGCAAGTGCTAAATTTTGGTACTACAACAATATTTCGTTCAATGTTGCTTCTAGTCCTTATTGGGAAGGATTGGTCACCGCATTGACTGTGGCAGGTAAGGGGTTCAAGGCCCCAAGTCATTATGAGTTGAGTGGTCCATTATTAGAGAATGAGGTCCAAAACACACACAAACTAGTGGAGGGACAAAGGAGAAATTGGGAAAAGAATGACCGCACCATTATATCTAATGGGTGGACGGATGGCAGAAATATGACACTCATCAAATTTCTAGTGGCTTCAGGGGGACAATTGGTATTTCTAAAATCAGTTGGTTTAATAGGTCTTTTTCTTATTTTATATATATCAATTGATCCATCCTATGGATTATTTTAGTGGCGAATCTTCACTATTTGGTGAATAGTTCATATAGACCAATTTGAAATTAATGAATACATTGTAACCAACAAGGTGGCCAAATCACTTGGATTTATGAATTATTGATCCAATGCATTTCATTTTTCCATCAATTTATTTATGAGGCATATGTAATCAATAATTTTCCATAACAAACTGTGTGTTTCCAATGGTCTAATTAATATTTTTTCCTAGAATTTTGGAAGCATGTATTAATTCACCCACATATTCGTTTTGTGTATTAAGACACATTTCACCAACAAAATTAAATGTTCACTGCATGTGAGGACCCATTTCACCAATAACATTAAAAAATAATTACGTATGACGACCCATTTTTCCAATAATATTAAAAAATAATTGTGTGAGAACACATTTCAGCAATACAATAATACTATGATAGCTCCATGCTAATCTTAGGCCCATAATTTCCTTGAAAATTACAACATATGTGTTTTGTCAAGGTTTGATTTTCCCAACATTTAAATGTATCACTGTATAATCACATAGGATTCATCAAATTTTTACTATATACCATTTTAAAATATTACAAAATTTTCCAAATATGGATTGATCTATTGTGACCGGCGGATTAGTATGGGCTGACTACACTTGATCCATGAGGATTCGAAGCATAATCGTGCCACTAAATGTTAATCCCAATAGAGATCATTTAATTTAAACAAAGACAAAAAGCCATTAAAAACTAGCATATTAAAATACGAAAGCTTGAGAAACCTCTAATCTAAGACATTAAAACTTATCCTATTAGGGGAGTGGTGTCACATTGATGTGGAATGTCGACCCTTTCCCAATCATGTGGATAAATGAGCCAATTCCAATCGACTCTATTGAAGAGAATCGACGAAACTGATGAAAGATGTGTGATGAAACATGATTTACAGCTAAATGAACATGATGCAACCTATTTTAACATGATCTATGCTAAGATGATTTATATGGGTGTATGCAAAGCTAATCTAAAAGGATTTTAAGCTAAAATGATTGAAATCCTAATTAAAAAATAAACTAAATGGATGCATTTATATTATTATGAAAGGGTGTGTGCAAGAAGTTTAGTCCACTTTTTGGCCAAAAAGTGGAAGTGTTTTTCCTGATTTTCAGAATTTGACACATTTGACCTTAAAATTTGAAGCACTTAGAGATGGAATCTTTTAAAAAGTCACTAATCATAAAATGTAGTGCTCGGAGTCTAGTTTCCAAATATGTAATTTATTTCAATACCCAGATTGTACAAATTGAGTTTCAATAGGTGTTTCTAAAAACCATTGTTTAAAAGTCACTTTTCATGCATGTGTACGACATCCATATTTTGACTTAAATTATCGTATTTTTCTAAATCCTTTTGGGAAAAGATTTGTGACTCACTGAAGCTTGTTCTTGATATTTTTTTGTAATTTTTTATTGAATTTTTTTTTTAAAATTTTATTAGGCAGATTTGTCGCTTTGAAAAATCGTTGTGTACGACATGCATAAGATGACCTAAACTTATCATTTTTTGATTTATTTTTTTAAATTGAAAATAATTGTCTGAAGTTTGTTCTCATGCAATCCATTTGTCAAAATGTTATGTTGATCAAAAGTTATTAAAATAGTAAAAAACCCTAATATTTAAAGTTTATGGACCAATTTTATTAGAAATTAATTAAAAAATAGAAAAAATAATCCAATTGTAAAAAAAATTACATATTTAAAATCTACATTGTCTCATGGGTTTTAATTCGTCAAAAAATTATGTAAAACAAGTCGTCAGCCATATGTCCAAAGTCGGTATTTTTCTCTGACATTGTTAGGACCTTCAACTTGCAGGTCAAACCAGGTTGAAGGCCTAGGTTCGGATTTCCAATGCTTTTCCCGAACCAAAATCCTAGGCAAAAACCCGACCACAAAACTAATAGAAATTCAAATTTTAAAAAACGGGATCACGCTTTATAAAACAAGATCTTGTTTATTAAAAGCGAGATCCTGTTTTATAATCGGGATCTTGTTCCCTAAATTATAATATTTAGACCGTTGGAAGGGAAACGGGATCCTATTTTCCTTCCAACGGTCCCCACAATAAATATCAGGGAACGA
Source organism: Sequoia sempervirens (assembly GCA_007258455.2). NCBI lineage: Eukaryota > Viridiplantae > Streptophyta > Pinopsida > Cupressales > Cupressaceae > Sequoia > Sequoia sempervirens. The sequence continues at coordinate 39,735 of VDFB02360598.1, forward strand.
GATCTTGATTATAGAACGAGATCCCATTTCTTTTATTTAAATTTACTGCCAAAAAATACTGTGAAGTCTGCAACTTCACATGTATGGCCGAGGGTAGTAAAATTGAACTATTTTTCATGAGCTATTTATTTACAGGTAGTGAACTTGATTTTTGATTGATTTTTTCAAAGGAGGCATCATCTGCACCATTTTTTAAGTGGAATTGTGTTAGTTTTGTGCTTGTTTGGAGGAACAAAAGGTCTTCAACTTGCAATATGGATTGAATTTTTCAAAGGAGGCATGAAGAAAACAATTTTTAAAGTGGAATTGTGCTAGTTTTCTACTTGTTTTGAGGAACACAAGAGGAAGAATTTTGTCCTAATAGGTATTCAACTTCCAATTTGGATTGAATATTTTAAAGAATTTCACTATTAACATTCATTTGTGCTTGAGAATTTTATAATCATGGGAGATAAAGCTCGTAATAAGAGAAGGAAGACATTGACTCCTCAAGAAGTTGAAGCAAATAGAGAGAAGGAGAGACAAAGACAAAGATAAAGAAGAACGAGAATGAACTCAATGAATGATGGTGGAACATCCAATTCCACAACTATTGAAGAAGAAAACATTGAGGACACCATGGTTGTAGATGAAGCTAATTTGCAAGGAGTCAATTTGAAGAAGAATATGATTATACAAACAAGTCCTATGTCTTCAAATCCCTCTTTGAATGCTATGGAGAATGTTTCAATATGCACAAATCCAGGTACGTCTTCAAATCCACATGTTAGTGAAATGGTAAATTTGTTTGTAGAAGTTTTACAAGATGCTGGACTTAATGATGTTGACATTGATGATATTCAGAGAGATGCAACTTTTATAGAATTTGTTGAAAACGAAAAAGAAAATATTTTGTTGCAAATGAAAATTAGAATGATCATTTTCTTGAAAATGAAAACAAAACCTGTATTTTGATGAAAATGAAAATGAAAACTGTTTTCTTGATGAAAATGAAGATGGAAATGTAAATGAAAATGAAGATGAAGATGAAAATGAAGATGAAAATCTAGAATGTGATGTTGAATTTAATGAAAATACTTTTTTTTAAAATTGGAAGTGGTGTTTTCGATAATCTTCCTGGTCAAATTTCTTGGAGGCAAATAAGAACACATGCGAATAGAATATACACCAAATTCTTTTATCGTAAAAAAATTGCATTTCAATGTCAACTAATGATGCAATTGATGAGAATGAAAAAAATGAGGAAAGTAATGAAAAGGTTAGGATTTTATGTTAAACCAAAAAGAAAAGATCAATCATTAAAACATGGTATGTCTACTGTTGCTAGTGCCATTCAATCTATTGGAAAAAATAGTCGATCTAAAGATAAAAACGCAGCAAGAAGAGCTATAACAATTGTTATAGTTAATAAAGCAACTTTGAATTTAAAATAATGGTAAGCAATATTAGTGAAGTTTTAAAAATACATCCTAAAACATTGCTAAGAGCAGCAAAAAGAAGAGAAAGTATAGAAAATGATCCTATCAATCAATGTTGGAGTTTCAATGGATGACTACCGAGGTCTAATATGAAATTGAATGTTGAAATTAAATCTTTGATCAAAAAATACTGACATAATAATACTAGGGTTTCATCTAATGCTAGAGATGTTTTAAAATTAAGGGTGGGGTCCAAAGTTCACGATCCTCACCCAAAACACCTATTAGATACAACACAAACTGAATTTTATAGAAAATTTTGTAGCTGATTCAGTGTTACACGGTAATATTAAAATAAGTCAAAGGTCTTTGAAAAATGTAAACCCTGTATGTAAAAATTAATAAGCAACAAATATCTTGTTGTTGTAAAAATGTTCAATTTCGTTATTTTTATGATGTTTTTGATATATACGTTGTAACTTGCATACTAACATGATTATACAAGAGTGTGGTATTGATATGCCACCTGAAGCAATAAGAGAGTTTATTTCAGGTTTGTTTTGTGAAAAATCTAATGATAAATTATTTTATTTAAGTTCTTGTATTTCTGGACAATGCATTAATTGTGGAAATATTTCATTTTTAAGAATTTGTTTGCATGAAAGTGTTGATCATGATTTTGGACAAGAATTAGTAGATGTTAAAAGATTTAAGAATTTTCACTATTCTTTAAAAGATGGAAAAATAGGAAAGCGTTGTGATTTAGTTACAAAAAAAGTTAGTGTGCATGCATTCATGAGTGAATTTAAGAATAAAATTGTAACAAAATATGTCTTGCACTCTGAACATGATCGATGGCTTGAAGGCCAATTTCGTGCATGTAGAAACACATTTCCAATTGGTACTATACTTTTAGTGGTTGATTTTGCGAAGAATTATACTCTTGCTCCACAAGAGGAAATCCAATCTCAATATTATAATTTAGTGCAAGTAGCTATGTTTGTCCATATTGTTTATAGGCATGCAGATGATAGCACTGAGGATGATAGAAAAGTTTTGAGGGAGTATCATTTTTATTTGAGTGACAATCGGTTACACTCGTCAGAGTTTGTTCAATACTATTTCAGTATATTTTATAGAAATTTAAGAGAAAGAGGAATCCAGATGAAAGAACACCTCATATGGTCAGATAATTGTACGAGGTAGTTCAAGAATGCTCAAATGCTCTATTGGTTAAGTAGGGTTCACAAGGAACTTAATGTCGAACATATATGGAGTTTTTTTAAGCTAGGCATGGTAAAGGAGAACATGATGGAGCTGGTGCATGTGTCAAAAGAATTCTTGCTAGAGAACAATTAAAATTTGAGGATTCAGTAAAATTTAAAGATGCACGTGAGATTGTGGATTGGTGTAATAGAAGATTATCTACACTTGGTTCAAGTGATTACCCTACAGTTCATCGATTCTTTTGGTTGGTGGAAGAAGAGAACATTGTACCTAGAGTTGATTGTGAGACAATCAGTGGATCTACTAAATGGAATTCATTTAGGAGTGCGACAACAAGCACATGGACTATTTGGACAAGGGAGCTTGCATGTTTTTGCCAGTTTTGTATCTCAGGAGATTGGGAAGCATGTGAAAATACATAATGGGTTGAACAGTGGGAGCAAAGATCGTTGACACTTGCAAAAGTACATGATCAATATGAAAGAACTATTGAAGAAAATGATCAAGTGTTTGCATCTGAAGATTATGACCGTGTTTTAGACCTTGTACAAGAAGGTAATTTTAATTCAATTTATTTCACTTTTTAAAGTTATTTTGTAATACTAAATTATTTATATGGATATGCGCAAGTTATTAAATCAAATTTTGTTGGCAGGACATGTGTATGTTGTTATTGCACCTGAGGGGAATGAAGAGCAAACAAAATATTGGTTGGCTCATTGTGTGGAAACTAAACATAAGTTAATAGCACCTCGAGAAGATGATGAGTGGTTCATTTATCCAATAAGGTACGATGATCCCTATAAGACACCCATAAGCAAATTTGATAACAAGTTTTTCCAGTCCTTAAGCAATTTTTTTAGAACAAGTCTTTGATCCCCTTAAGAAAATTTTGAGAACTTATTTGATGATGGTTTTTGAACATGTTTTCCAATAGGATCGGTGGTGGTTGTTGGCACTTGGCGACAAAAATACCTGAGAAGAAAGAATGGTCTACCTGCATTCGAAGACTATGAAACACATAAAAAGATTATACAGTATTCACATTTGGTGGTGGCAACAAATATAAAACTAGAGCGGTATTGTGGAAAACCTTCAAAAAAAGTGCTATGGTCAATTTCTATGGAAGAGCATGAGGCAATCATATATGCATTGCAAAAAAGAGAGGATGTAGATGGTACAATGGAATAAGTAAATACAGGTAAATATAGTTTTAGTTTTATTTTGTCCTTTTAAATACATTAAATACATGTTTCGACATTGGTCAAGTGTGTTAGTAGTTGAAATTGATTTAAATTTTCCTTTTATACATCTTTAAGGCATAATCACAAAAAGTATCTAGTCCATGCGGATTCACCCTAGACAACATGGAATACTTGGTAAAAATAGGTAATTATTAGTTAAATTATATTTAAATTCATGTTTTGATTACATATTGATATTACTTGTACATTAATAGTTAAAATTGATTTATTGTCAATTTTTGTATCCTTAAGCCATCATTGCATTGATCTCATACTTTGAAACAAAAAGGAGAGGATGCCTGGATTCAACCTACAAACATGTGTGGAATACTTTTAAATGCAGGTACTTGAGTTGTGTACATGTAGATAGTTTTATATAAATTAAAATATGTATGTTTTGATGATTTCATTGATATTGCTTGTACCTTTTTGATATCAGGTGGTGTGAAAACCTACTACATTCTAGGCATGTGTTTGAGATGTTCTTGAGATGGCATATCCAAATTTTGTAAACATTGTTTTGAGATGACATATATGTACATACATACTTGCAAAATTAAGCATACTCTATGTACTTCTATGTATCAAATCAATATTCTATATATTTTGTTTGTTAAATGTGCATGTTTTCCTACTTTGAAACTTTATGTCTAATTGTATAATCACTAAATATCATGCATGCATTATTGTTAAATCAATTATATCCTTAAGACATTGAATTATGACCCCTTAATACATCCCCTTAAGAAATTCTATTATGACCCCTTAAGACATCCCCTTAAGACCCCTGAAGACATCCCCTTTAGACATTGTATTATGACCCCTTAAGACATCCCCTTAAAACATTCTATTATGACCCCTTAAGACATCCCCTTAAGACCCCTTAAGCCATCCCCTTTAGACGTTGTATTATGACCCCTTAAGAAATCCCCTTAAGACGTTCTATTATGACCCCTTTAGACATCCTCTTAAGACCCCTTAAGACATCCCCTTAAGATGTATTATGACCCCTTCAGACATCCCCTTAAGTCGTTGTGTTATGATGAGCTCACCCTAAAATATAATGGTTGTTAATATCACTTAATATTTATACTCAATTATACTCTTCTTTGATCCCCTTAAAGATGTTGTATTGACTCCTTAAGACAACCTATAATTAGTGTTGGATGCTATTATTTGTTTTGATAGCTTATAGATTGGTATTAGATGCCATATTTGTTTGCATTAGTAAATATAATAAAAATTAAATTACCATTTTGATCCTAGAGCCTCTCATGTCCTCTGGTGGTGTAACTATGTCTAGGTGGGGCTGAAAGTTGCACTAACAAAGTCCTACAAGATCAAAAATTAAAGCATGTACAATTGAATTTAGATTAATATATATATTCCAAAGTTTGCACATTTTGTGTAAAAGTTTTGTAAACAACCCTAGAAATTAGTAGCCTCATGAGTGTTTGCAACATCAAATGTTTTTGTGCCCATTCTCATTGTGGTATCAACCTGAACATACATGTACATAGACATTTAATGCTTATAATATTTACAAGTGTACATGCATGTATTTCATATATCTAGTGAATTCAAAATTCATAAAATTGTAACTATACTAATGTAAACTTTAAAAAAAATTACAATATGAATGTATCTGCCCCTGATCTATGACGCCCGATAGTGGAGGAGTGGTTGGCAATCCCTCAGGAGGAATCGATGTGGATGCCAATTGACTCGCCTAAACCAACATAAATATTTAAAAAATATATGTGATTCAATTATAAGTTTAAAAATCAAGTTAAATTTATGATTTCATATATAATTTTAAAATTGAAATCAAAATACCCCATAAGGGGTTGTAAATGGAGCCGGTGTCGATGTATGTACTCATGGAATAGATGATTGCCCAATCGTTAGTGTCATCTGTACACCAAAAAAATTGATTGTTAAAATGTATTGCAAACTTTTCTTTGATATATACATCCATCAAAATTCTTATAAAATGAACGTACATAGATGCATATTTATACCTGTGTTGCAGTGTCCTCAGGGTGATGGTCTACTATAAGAAACTCTACAAATGAACTGGTGTGATCAGATGAACCACCAGAATCTCCCCGTCCACCTGAACTAGGTGTGGCCTGATCAGTTCCATAACATACTTGATGACAACTAGTACATATATGGGGGATGAGCCTCGACACTCCTGGAGCGGTACTCAGACCAGCTCCATAAAAAAATCCTCCATCATCATCGTCTCTATGCTCCCCACTCGCTATCGTAGAAGCATGCTGATCAAGGTCTCCTGCGAGTGTACTAAGGGAACCTAATGTTGAGACCGGAGCTCGAAGATGTACAGGTGTGGGAATGGGAGGACCAGGAGCAACAACAAGGGGTTGCACATGCACGGGGCATTGGGGATCAACCCTTGCCCCTAACTTCTGTTGTGGCATGCTGCCATCAACACCCTGAAATGATCTAAAATAAAAATAATTGGGCTTTTTCCACAGAAAAAACTCTACATACAGTTTTCTCAAAAAATACAATGGGCACTCCCAATTAGCATGTGGGGGACTATCAAAAACCATATACCATCGATCCCAAAAATGTGCACTCATTTGTGGATGTATGCACTACTTGATGGATATTCTAGATTTGTTGGGTGGAATGAGTTGTTGAGTAACGGGGTCAAGAAAGTAGGGGGCTAGATGGGATTTCATTATTGTAAGGTCTAATGTAGAACATGGAGAGATCGTCGAATAAAATTGTCTCATTTGTTCTCTCTCTTGTCGATGCACAACAAGATCGAGAATTGATCATCTAATGGCATCAACAAGGTTTTACGTGCAAATGCAAACATCTCACATGAAAGTGGAATCAATGCTTGACTACGCATTGATTTGATTTTGGAGATACAACTTGATCATTTATCACGTTAGCAAAGCCCGAGCCTTGTGTCGAGATCTAGGTGTTGGATGTGGCATATTAGGTGGAGGGAGGGTGGATGGTTGTAGGTAGAATTGGTGGATTGATGATATCATCAATGTTAAAATCATCCATGATATGAGATATAGAATGTGCACCTACATTTAATCATACAAAATAGGATGTGCAGCACATATATTAAGATCATATATTTAGTGAAATAGGATGAGCAACATATATAAATTAAGATCATATATTTAATTGAAATGCACATATATATACATTGAGTTAAACTTGAGCATGTCCCATACAAAATTCAAATTTAACATGTATACATTTAAAATAAAAATATGATGCATAATTTGCATGCATACACCATTAAACTAAACTATGTACATACATACAAATTTCAAAATTTAAAAACTATATGCAATTTTAATACATGTGCACATACTAAACAATAAACTTGAAACATTCACAAAAAGATCATTTTATGTCCCTGGCACACACACACATATATTACAATTTTTTGGCGAGGAGAAATCATGATCTAGTAGATAGTCATAAAATATATACTATTATATATTTTTCATTATAAGTTCATAAATTCCACCAAATTCATAAATCCATGTCACTAAAAATATCCATCTAGAACCAAAATCATAAATTCATGTCACTAAAAATATCCATCCAACCAAATTTATAAATTCATCACACAAACTATCCATTGTTTACCAAATTCATAAATTCATAACTATTTAAGATCATTGTCTTAATTTAGAAACTATTGTGGCTCTCTACTGCATCTCTTCATTTCTTTGTGTTTTCCTTTTCAAAATAAGAAGTTCTCCTCTCCTCTAGCCATTGTCAATGCTCATCTAAGATCCCATCCATAGCCCTGACATCATCAACAAGGGTTTGCATCCTAGATGCAAACATCCTCATAGGAGGTGTGACACATTCTTCATTTTGAATAATGTTGATTTGATCTTGGATGGTTCTAACATTGGCATTAATTTGTGCTTGCAAACAAGCATGTTCATCGATTTCAGGTGGTGAAGGTGGGGGGTTACTAGGTGAAGTGGGTGGAGGTGGAGGTGAAGGTGGTGGAGATGGATGGTGTGGAGGTGGATTACGAATATTATTGAATGGATCCATGTGATCTTTAAGATATGAGTGAACCTGCATTAGATTTGTAATTTCAAGATGTAAGATACATGTTTAGGAAATACCTTTAAACCATTCAATATAAATGGCCTTAAATAATTGAATACAAATGACAAAATATGTAAGCCTCATTTTGTAATACAAGGCATGTTACTTGAATGAAATACAATTAACTATTAATATTATATAATCTTGCATGATCTTGTTATTATTAAATTTGGTTGGGCCTTGGGCAACTTTGATCACCAAATTTTAAGAACTTCTTTGATCCCCTTAAGAAATGTCATATTGGAACCCCTTAAGAAATTGAATTACGATTTAGGGTGAAAGGATGGCTTAAGGGGATTTACGTCTAGTGAGGTCCTAGGAGAAAATGGCATGGCTCAAGTGAATAAAATTTGGTGAAGTTTCCCAAGGCAACCAAATTTCATTAAGAGCCTTTAAAGAAAAAATGATGGCTTTAGGGTTTAGGGTTTAGACTTTAGAGCTTAGGGTTTAGGGTAATAGGATAACTTAAGGGGATCTATGTAGTAAGATCATATGACAAAATTACATGGAATAAGGGAATGAAATTTGGTGTATTTTCCTAAGGCAACCAAATTTCAATTTAAGGTCAGGTAGGACAAAATGAATGGTTTAGTGTTTAGGGTTTAGACTTTAGAGTTCAGGGTTTAGGGTTTATAGAACTTAGGGTGAAGTTTTGGTGCCCCTTGGAATATAATGAACTTGCAAGTTAGTGAAGAACATTTTCTCGTGGAATAGTTGATTGAGATCTACTCTTGTTTCAACTGACCAACCTAGATCATGAAATCTCATTCATATTATAATCTTGCATGATCTTATTATTGTTAAATTTGGTTGCCTTTGGCAACTTCACCAAATTTTAAGAACTTCTTTGATCCCCTTAAGAAATGTCATATTGGGACCCCTTAAGAAATCAATTTATGATTTAGGGTGATAGGATAGCTTAAGGGGATCTAGATGTCTAGTGAGGTCCAAATTTAGTCATACTGTGACCTCATTGGTTCATAGCTCTGGGTCAAAAGTTTTTACCCCTCTAATAAAAAAAAGTATCATGTTAAAAATGAATCAATCTATACATATCACAAAAATAACATACATCTATCAAAACAAGTAAAAATTTCCTCCTACATTAGAGGATATCAAAATAAATATGAAATATTTTAATAATTATACTTGTAATCACTTATTAATAAGTTATATCATACATAATTTTAATCACATAATAAAGGAATAAATATACATATGTAGAAGATACAAAAATAAAAAGAGGCTACTCACATGGATCTTGATCCTTCTAGGAAGTGCCTAGATTGGTTTATTTCGTGTAGGAATCTATGTAGGTGTTGGGACCTTCACCTCTCTCCTTGTATATTTCCAACAATCCCACTCACTCCCTCTATAGAATTATTTCCTTTGTTATTATCTAGTTCTTTTAATCTTCTAAATTGACCTCTTATTTATAGGAGCATAATATGAATCCTCCTCCTCTCTCTATTGTAATAATAGCCTAGTTCCTCCAACCTATCATTATGTACCTCCTCCCTTTCCCATGTAATAGGTGTACCTTAGGTGTTAAATGGTTCCATCTTGGTTTCCTTATTGATGAATTTCTATCCTTCCACATAAATCTATATAGTATCAAAAATAGGTAATTTTATGGTTATTGAATCTCCCTTAATTGCTAAAGAATCCATTATGCTTGAGGATGGGTGGATTATTATCTAGGATCACATCTTAAAAATCCTATAGAGGTCATGTTATGTGTTTCTTAATACATATATTCCCATACAAACCTCTTTCCATGTATTATCAACTCTCCTATAATAGACACCTTACTAAAATTTCATATGATATATACCCAAGTGTTTCCAATTGGAATTGCTAAAATTATACTTTTATGGTATTCTATATATTCATAATAGTTTTCATAAATCTACCAAATAGATCCATTCTTGACATTAAACCCACATAATTTTAGGTATGTACAATGAAAGAAACTTTACCCATAGCACTCTCACTCGTGCTCTCCTATCTTGTGGATATAATAGAATAAAGTTTTCTTCCAATGATTTAGATCCCTATTGATCATGTCTAAGTGTCATAGAGAGTGATCATCCACTCTTCATAAACTTGTAGAAACTAAAAGGTTTTATATTATGTGTTCAAATAAAATTGAAAACATTACAAAAGCTCTTGGATGTAAGTGACAACAAAGGGGTTTAAAGGCAACCAAATTTCATTTTAAGGTCCTAAGACAAAATTCAAATGCTTTAGTGTTGAGGTTTTAGATTTTATTGTTTAAGGGTTTAGGGCTTAGCAAACTTAGGGTGAAGTTTGGGTGGCCCATGGAATAATTAGACTTGCAAGTTAGTGCCAATTGGAATCGATTATGCGTGCTTGGATTCTGAGAATTTATAAATTTGCAAACAAACATTGATAAAAATTTGTAGATTTTAACTATTCTTTAACATATTGTTTTCTAATCTAATTATAATTTAACATTGAAACTAAAGTTTAACATATTGTTTTCTCCATACAATGCAAATAAAAATTTAAAACATTTAAAAGCAATGCAAATGAATTTTTTTGAGCTCAAAATTACCTAGTTTTCAAAATCAAAATGATTTGTTTGATTTCAATTTAGGGTTTCAATTTCTAAGCAATTAGGGTTTTAAATGCAATTTTTTTGTTTCAGTTCAAACTAGGGTTTTCAAATTCAATTTTTTTCATTTGATTTGAATTCAGAGTTTCAAAAAGCTTGATTAGGGTTTCTAAATGCAATTTTTTTATTTCATTTCAATTTCTAGGGTTTTGAAATGCAATTTTTTTTGTTTCGTTTCAATTAGGTTTTTCAAATTCAATTTTTTTTTGGTTTAATCGAACAATGTAGGTTTCAAAAGCTAAATTTTGTTTGTAAAACATACTTCAAGGTTCATTTTTTCATTTCTATTAAATTTTTTTTAGGTTTCATTGAATTTTTGATCTATTTCTACAATTACTCATTTCTACTATAACAAGAAAAAAAATGCTCAAAACGTGAAATAAATTTAAAAAAAACATGCTAAATTCACTTATTTTATTCACAATTTCAATAAGAAATGGAAAAATGCAAAAAGAAGGGGCGTGGGCGGGTACCTGGAGTTGTTTGTGGAGGTCCCTGTCACCTGTACTCGGGATCTCATCCGCTACAAAATGAACTCTATTCATTTTTAAAAAATAAATAGCATTAGAAAACAGGATCCCAATTTCTACAAAACGGGATCCCAATTTTTATAAATTGGGATCCCGTTTCGTAGTAATCGGGATCCCATTCCTTTTCCATTGGTTCGAGATCCTTTAGGAAACGGGATCCCAATTTTTAAAAAGCGGGATCTCGTTTTGTATTTAAGCTCGGGATGCCGAAGCTAAACGGGATCCCGATTTTTAAAAATTGGGATCCCGTTTATTAAAATCAGGATCCCATTTTTGCAATGCCGATTTCAATTTTTTGGCTAAGGAAAAAACTTCCATGTTTCGTGGACTCAACTTTGTGCACTTACCCGAAAGCCATTAATGGAAGCTAAGCTAATATGCTGCAATTAAAATAAGCTAAAATTATGCTAAATGTGAGTGCAAGTAAGAGTGATTTTAACAACATAAGTTTGATGCTAAAAGATGGATCCATTTGTCTCCAAATAGTGACCTATTTATAGGAGAACAAATGAGAAATGGAGGGTTGAGATCAAAAAGGTTAATCAATGGTTAAGGATGGAGGAAAGATGAAACATGGATCATGGATTCTCATCAACAGATGAGAATCAATGATCACATGGATCAAGGAAAGAATAAAGGGTTTGTATTCCTTCAAACAAACACACTTTTAACTTGCACAAGAAGTCTTGTAAGTTTGTTAGGAAGAAGAATATTCCCTTTTTTCCAAATAAGTGAAGAAAGAAAATATTCTTTGGAATATTCTCATGAGTGAGGGAAATAGATATTTAGCAAATTAAAACAAAGTTTTAATGTGCAAAAAGGGGGAAGGAATATTCCTTTTGGAGGAATGTGCAAAGGAGGGATATTCCCTTGGAATATTCCTTTGCAAGTGGGGAGGAAATTAGATTTATTAGTAATTGATAATTAAAACAATGTTAATTATGCAATTTTAGAAGAATTAGATGATATTCATTAAATAAAGTGATTTATTGAAAGGGGGAAAGTGAAATAATATTTATTTAAATAACTTAGGGTTATTTAATTAAATAAGAAGATTTTGGGATTTAAATTAAATAGTTTGATGTATTTAATTTAATAAGATGAAATGTTAGCATGGAAGGGGGTGAATTAACTTGATTAAATTGATTAGGTTAATAAACGAAAATGACATAATTAATTAAATAACTAGGCTAATTTAGTCAATTAAGAGAAAAGAGGATGGTTTTTAGGAGGAAATGATGTTATTATACTTGATTTGAGTGCATGATATCATTCAAGACATTTTTTAGTGTCTACATTTTCCCCCTCTTTAAAGCAAGGCACCTGTTACGTTGGTTCAAAGACTGATGCCCTTCGGATTAAAAACTGTTGCTTAAATAAAAATATAAAAAAATTCTTATTGATTTTTTTGGATGCCCCACAGTTGCCCCAACAGAAGGAATAAGATGGTTCCCTGCCCCCTTGAGAAATCAGGAAATTTTTTTGAATTTTGGGTTGATTTCTTGACAAAGGTAAATTGTTGCCTCAAGGGTTTGAAAAGGCTCCAGGATGCAAAAAACATGCCAAAAATGCAAAAAATAGTGCAAAATAAGCTTAAGTTTGGCAAGATTGGTGAAAAACCCTAGCTGCACTGTCAAATTAGGGCAAAAAAATCCTTAATTTTTAGGCTTAAATAGGTGAGGAAGGGTCACTTTCAATCCATTTGTGCATTCACACCTTAGAGAATTCTTACATTTTGAGCTATGATCTCTTCACGAAATGGTGCAATGAGTGCTCCACGACACATTTCCGACTAGGTTCGAGAATACCAGAGGTCTCCAAGCGCAGGACCAATGGTATGTGATTCAAAACTTGACTTGCATTTTGGCTTTTGAGTGCATTTATTGCAATTTGAAATTGGGGTTTGGGTGGTGTCACTATATAGCGACGCTATTTTGAGAATCAACGATGCTATTTTCATTTTTGGCGACGCTACTATGATGAGTGATGCACTTTGTGATTTGGAATTAGGGTTTCCAAATTTCAAATCACAGCATAGCTGTGAATAGCGACACACTTGCCCAATTTGGAATTTAGAATTAGGGTTTCCAAATTTGAAATGGCGATGCAGGTGTGATGAGCGACACTAGTTGTGATTTGCAATTTGAATGTATATAGCATCATTGTTTGGAATTTCAATTATAGTGACGCTTTTATAAATAGCGACACTTTTTTTAGTTGGGGGATAAAAACTCCAAACTTTATCCAATTTTAGCAAAATTTGATGTCTTGCGCTTTGTGGGTGCAAGAGGTTATCCAACCTTTGATGTCCCGTGAGCACCGACCCTCAATTTAGTCCAGACTTGATTTATCTGAGCTTCGATAGGAGCATCTTGGGGAGATCGGATTGTGGTATGTTACATATATTCCCGTCATACAGACCCATTTGGCGATGATGACAATGTTATGTGAGTGATGGCATAGCGAGACCTCGTTGTTCCACTTACCCACCAGCGAGGCAATAGTGACACTGGAGGATGTGTGGAAAATTATGCGATTGCTGATACATGGTGAGTGCGTTATTTATGACACTGATGCAGGATATGATGCTTGTCATGAGGTTCTTTACCAGGAGTTTGTTGTCCTTGTTAGCTCCTAGATTGACCTCAAGATGTACAGAGATTGGGTGTCAACCTTTAGATTGATCATTGCGACAGTGATTTCAAGGTTGGTTGCTCCAGATTGGCAGAGCAGGGGATTCAGTCTAGGATGGGGGCTAGCTTGGCATCAAATGTTGTTCAAGAGGACCCAATATGCATGGGGACCAGTGTTGTTGGCATCCCTTTACCATGATATGCATGAATTCGTGTCTTGTGATGGAAGAGTGATTGGTACAGGGGTCACCCTTCTTCACATATGGTCATGGGAGCATATTGTTGTGCTCCGACTGATTGTCTACATGGCAGATGTAGAGGTAGATGATCCGGTTGTTTGGAGGTCTAGAGGCACCATCACTCTTAAGCACACAGGGCAACTTGGTATCCCGTGCTGGAGGAGAGTGATTGATGAGATGACAGTGTTTAGATGACAGTTGTGGCTCTAGATGTTAGCATGGTATGATGATGTACAATAGTTATTCTTTGCTTGACAGACTCAGTATATGTAGGGTTGAGAGCATACCATGATTAAGAGGTACCTGCCTAATAGGGTTTCTAGATATTTTGGTGAGAGGAAGGACAAGCTTGATGATGCATATACTTCCATTTTTTCTAGATCAGCATGAGAGATGACATGGGGACAGATGATCCCATCCCACGAGGTTGTTGAGGGCTTTAGATAGTTAGTTGTGAGGCCATGGGCCTATGATTAGGGGCAAGTAGATGCATAGACGATGCTTGCATATGATGCATGGTTCTTACCCCCTCTCAAATTGATAAATCCAATAGGTATACCTCCATGAGGGAGGCCAAGAGGGAGGGGAGTAAGTAGAGGTTGAGGCCAGCCACAAGATGGGCAGTGCAGAGGACAAGGCAGAGGACTAGATGGTCGAGGCAAAGGAAAGGATGGCCAAGATGGCCAACATCATGATGGAGAGGTCCCAGGTGCATCACCATTGAATCAACATCCACCTCAACAACCATCCATACAACAACAACCAGTACAAAAACCACCACGAGGGCCAGATCCTCATGATGTTCAGATTCAACAGTTACAACAAAACTTACAGGCGATGACAGCTAAGCAAGATCAGGCTCAGAAGCAGGTGCTAGCACTCACGGTGGAGAGGGATCAGGAGCATCAACTTAGACAAGCCTCAAATATGTAGTTGGCACAGGAGGTCAGGCGACGACAATAGTTAGAGGCTATGATAGTTGCATCATAGGTACATATAGTTTCTACCTAATTATACAGAGAGACAATGACCAAGGCTACATATTATCGTATGCATTATCATCGGGATGTCCTGCAGATGATGAGGCAACCTGATTTTTCACAGAGGAGTGGAGCACATCCCCGGGCTGAGGATCAATGATTAGATAGACAAGCTAGGAGTTGAGAAACCATTGGGGCTAGCTGTATACTCCTTTTTGATAGCCTCATGGATATTGTTCCTTTGATAGATATACATACACTAATTCAGATATTGTACCATGACAGTAATTTTTTGATATATATACGAGATGATACAGATTTGATATTTGATGTGCTCTTTATTTCATGCTTATGAATGTATGGATGCATTTTGATATGATGTGATGTGATGAATGCTTATGTATGGATGCAATGTAATGAATGCACTTCCTTTTATTTATGTTATATGGGATGATTCTCTATGATGTAATGCGATGGATGGATGTACTTTTTTAGTATCTTTTTATGACATATTATGAGATGATGATGTATGCAGATGTTTATGCTTATGATATGATAATGCGATGTATATTTATGATATGTGATGTGTATGCATGTTGATGATTTGTGGATGTAGGATGGATGCATTGATGATGTTTTTGTTGACTATCATAATAACAGGTTAGCATGGAAAGAAGATAGGAGAAATAAGATGATTGATTTGACCATTGATCCAAAAAGTCCAACAAGTCTATGATCCACCAAGACTTTATTAGAGATGGTGATGATAAATGCATGATGATCTGCTCATATCTTGGGATTGAGATTTTCTATCATTCCTTATTGTTTGATATAACACATAAACACAATGCATCAATGTATTGATAACTAGGATGGTGTTGTATCTAGTGTAATGGAATTTGAATATGCAAATAGATAGGATAGTTCTCATTCACATCTTGACATACGGAAACCTCGTTGGAATGTAGCTTAGTAGTTCAGAATATCTTGGACCAAAGCATATGCAATAGTCAACAATTTACTCCAAACAACCTCCCTACACACAACCAAGAAAATATGGGCCAAGATTATTTTTACAAGAATACCCTCAAGCACAACAAACAAAAGATAATGATTGATGACCAATTCCTTTATCTCTAAATCATTTTCATAGACATCATCGAGAGGTCCTGGGAATGGGTCATTGAGATAAATCATAAGAAAAGACCAAAGATAAATAGTCAGTGTTATCTTTATCTCTTGCCAGTTTAATTTTAGCCAAGGTGATGTTTGATACTAATGTCCATCGCAAGAAGGATATATCCTAGGACATGTTGATCAAATGTTGTGATTAGGATGAGGTTTGTGATAAGCCATTGATACAAACTTCACTGACTTGTTTACCTATGACCTAGACTTTAGAGTTTGACACTTAGTTTCTCACTTTACAACCTGCATACTTGTTTTCCATTTGTTTTGCCAAAGGTTGAGGGTGACGAATGATTTATTATGGCCAGAGTTTATTGCAGGTGAAAGCGAAGTGGGTGGATGGGTTTGGATTTTTTAGTAATATTTCAATGTTTTTGGTATTTTAAAATGTTTTGAGGTTGTTTTTGTTCTTTTTGAAAGTTTATATGAATGCTTATGTTTTTTGATTATTTGAGGTTGTTTAGGGTTTTCTCTATTTTCCAATGTTTAGGATTTTTAAAGTTTTCAAATGTTTTTGTATATTCTGATATTTGAATGTTTAAGGATTTTCTGAGTTATTTGGATGTTTTTGTGTTTCTGTTATTTTAATGTTTAAGGATTTTCCAAATATTTGGATGTTTAGGGGTTTTTCGAGTTTCAACCAAGAACCTAACCTAAAAGACCTATCCTAGGGGCCTCGAGGGCTGATCAAAGATGAGCCCTGTCTATGTTATACACACAGAGACCACATAGTTCGATTGACTCAACTTATTGAAGATGAGATATGAACACTTGATGGATTTCCAGTTTATTATGAAAGATTCCTAAAAGACTAACCTAGGGTGTCTCGGGGACACACCAATGATGGCCTTGCATACATTCAAGCTTAAAGACTCATAGTTTGACATGGTAATATTTTTGGATTTTCGATGTTCGACCTTTTTAGGGATTTTGATGTGATTTGGATGTTTTGGATTTTGACTTTACAATTTTTTGAATGTTTTTGGATTTTTGTTGTACAGGATTTTGCAAATGTTTGGATTTTCGGCTATACAAGATATTTATGTTTTTGGATTTTTTGGTCAACATTTTATGAATGTTTTTGGGATTTTTGATGAGATTTCTAATAACCTTAAGACATACAAGAACCTAATCTGATCCATAATGAATTTCCCCTGGTGTGATGTAATAGACTACCTCGATATAGACAGGACAAACTGACCTTTAGAATATGCCAAGTAGTACTAAAGGGGATATGATATTTCACAATATCAAGCTATGATGCAAACGTGAATGGGTGATGGAATAAATAGGATGAATGATGAGATGGATGGAATGATAGGATAAAGAGCCAAAGGATAGATGAAGGTGCTTTATTTACGCAAGATGCCTATTTTCTAGGTTTTCACTAAGGTACTTGCCCAAAGCGCCACCAAAGTGGTTTTCATTAGAGGATGATTATTTTTCTTTACTTTTTTCAATCCTTTTTCTCTATTTTTTTTTGGACTTTTTGATCATTTTTTGAATTTTTTGAATTTTCATATTTACACCCTTTGATACTAGGCATAATTTTTTTTGAGATGTAATTGTTGGTTGGTTCCTGCAAGGGTTCAACTTTAGGTGTTGATAATTGATATGCTCCTAATCCATAACTTGATGTGATGACAAAGGGACCTAACCAGTTAGGCTAAAACTTTCCTTTACTGTCCTGATCTGGAAGATTTTTTTGATTCTGCTTTAGGACAAGATCCCCTACCTAGAAAGACCAATTCTTGATCTTCTTGTTATAGCTCCATTTCAGTCAGTTTTGATATACTTGCAAGTGATTAAGGGCATCAAGATCCATTCTTGATTTAACTGCAAATGCCAGTCACAACCAACTTCATTGACCATTTTCCTTAGGATCTTCAGAATTGTCTTGTTTGTAGCCTCAGCTTGACCATTGCCCTAGGGGTAATATGGGGTAGAGAATCAGTGTTGGATGTTGAATCTTTGACATAGATCCTTCACATCCTAATTCTTGAAGGGTGTTCCATTGTCTGAGATAAGGGTTGGCGGAACACCATAATGACAGATGAGGTAATTCAAGATAAACTTAGCAATTTTCTTCCCTGTTATGTAGGTCATTGGAATGGCTTCAACCCACTTGGTAAAGTACTCAATGGCTGTTATGATGAACTTGTGGCCATTAGATGAGGTGGGAGTAATATTTTCTATGAGGTCAAGCCCCCACTCGAGAAAGGCCAAGGTGTGACCATTGGTTGCAACTCCTGAGCTAGAGCATGAATTAGATCTCCATGCTGTTGACATTGGATACACTTTTGCACATACTGATGGGCTTCTCTTTCCATGGTTGGCCAGTAGTACCCCGTCCTCAACAGTTTCTTAGCTAAAGTCATACCACTAGAATGGGAACCACATATGCCATCGTGTACTTATGTTAAATCAGTCAAGGCTTCCTCTTGGTTAAGACATCATAGTAATATCCCCTCAATGCTTCGGTGGTATAAGGTATCACCTAGGATCACAAATCGGGATTCCTTCTTAACAAAGGTATTTTTTAAGGTTGGGGGTGATATCAGATGGGAGGGTTCCTCTTCTTAGGTAGGTAAATATGTCATGATACCACGGGGATCCAAGACCAAAAATGACACACAAATTTAGATTCCTAGGATTTTGAAAGTTGGTACGAGAAGTTGTTCCAGCAAGAATTCACATTGAAGGACATTATGCGACATGTCTAAGAATGATTCAATTATTGCCATAGCATTTTCTGCTCGATTGGTCATGCGAGGAATCTTCTCAAAAGTTATATCTATGAAAAGGTCCTTGAGACTCTCTACCATATTCTTATAAGGAGTAAGCTTGTCGTCCTTTGTGTGGTAGTCGTCATTGACTTGGTTGATAACCAACTGTGAGTCTCCATATAATTTCATCTCTTGTATCTACCATTGAATTACTATCCTTAGACCTATGATTAGGGCTTCATACTCAACAATGTTGTTAGTACACGAATATGATAGCCTGTATGACTTTGGGATGAAATTACCTTGAGGGGGGATGAAAACAATACTCACCCCTGATCCATGTTGGGTGAATGATCCATCAAAGTACATCTTCCACTGATTTGCTACATTGACAAAGAATACTGATTCATCTGGGAATTCAGATATCAATGGATTCTCTACATAGATAGGTGTCTCTGCCAGTTGGTCTATGATCACTTTCCCTTTGATTTCCTTGTGCTACACATACTCTATTTCAAATTTAGTCAAGATCATTACCCATTTGGCCATTTGTCCAGTGAGAGTTGCTTTGGATAATAGGTATTTCAATGGGCCGATCTTCGCAATGAGTTTGATTTGATGTGACAACATGTAGTGTCTGAACTTTTGTGAAGCAAAAACTACTACCAAACATGCTTTCTTAATGGATGAATGGTTCATTTCATAGCCCACCAAGGTCCTACTGATGTAATAGATAGCTCTTTCCTTTCTGTTTTCATCATGTTGTGCTAGAAGAGCACCTAGTGTTGTTGATGTTGCTGAGATATACAAGATCAATGGTTTGTTTGGTATCGGTGGCATGAGCACTGGAGGTGTCAATAGATAGTCCTTGATCTACTGGAAATATTTATCACACTTCTCATCCCATTTGTAAGTTATTCCTTTATGGAGAAGATGCGAGAAAGGGTGGATTTTATCTGATAGTTGTGCTATGAACCTCCTAATGAATTGCAATATTCCTTGTAACCCTCTCATCTGCTTAAATGTTTGTGGTGGTTCCATGTCTAGGATGGCATTGACTTTTTTTGGATCAATTTCTATCCCCCTTTGTGATACAATGTAGCCAAGAAGCTTCCCTGATGTCACTCCAAAGACACATTTTTTTAGATTCAGTCGTACCTTATACTCTTTGAGTCTACGAAGATGGGTCCCAAGACTTGTATGTGCTCACTCCTTTTCTTTGAATTTTCCAAAATATCATCCACATAGTCTTTAAATATTTTATGGATCATGTCATAAAATATGAGGGTCATTGCTCTTTGATAGGTTTCTCTTGTTTTCTTTAACAGAAAATGACATCATGTTCCAAAAATATGTTCCCCATAGACAAGTGAATGTAATTTTGTGTTGATCCTCCTTGGTGATCATTATTTGATTATAACCTGAAAAACCATTCATGAGTGATAGCATTTCATGCCCAACTGTTAAATCTACTATGATGTCAATGTTATTAAGAGGGAAATCATCCTTTGGGCATGCCTTGTTCAAGTCTCTAAAATCAGTGCAGATTCTGATGCCCCCAGTGGGTTTGGAGACTAGTACCAGGTTTGAAACCCACTCAGGATAATCTATGGGTCAGATGAATCCAACGCCAAGAAGCTTTTGTAACTCAAGTTTGACCAAGAGTGCTATCTGAGGGTGCATTTTCCTTAACTTTTTCTTTACTGGTTTGGCTTCAGGATAGACTGCTAGATGATGCACAACTAATTTTGAATCAAGCTTTGGCATATCCATGTATGACCATGCAAATTTAGCTCTTTGTTCTTTCAAGAATGTTGCTAGGTTCTTATGTTCTTCATCCAATAAAGATTTGGCATAGAAATTGATCTTGGGTGCTTCTTTTGTTCCCACATCGACTGGAGTGGCCTTTTCTGCTAAAATTGTTGACTTCTCTGGATGCATTGCACTAAGGGGGAGATTGAATCCCTCATCCTTAGGTGCCTCAGAGAGGTTTTCACCATCAGATGCATCCTTTATTTTTACTATTTTAGGATCAGAGAGTGCCATAGTGTGGTTTTCACTCAAAGATCTGCAAGGCAGTTGTGTGCCATCAATTTTGTGACTGAAGGATTCAATCATCTCCCCATAGTACACCCTTGTGTCGATCTCTATGTCAAAACCAACCTTGTGATCTACCCATGATAAGTTGTCACAAAGTCCCATGAATTCTGAGATCGCTTCATCATTTTTGAATAAATTAGAATCAGTGGTCCTTGTTGGTCCAAGTCAATGAATTGTGGGTATACTAGGCATATTTCATTTGGTTGGTGGCTTGGGGTGAAGGACGGTGTAGATATCATGAAGAGGGAGTTATTCTCAAATAGGTCAACAACATTAAGAGGGAAGTCGTCTAGGGTTGTATCACATGATGTTGGTAACTAAGAGGAAGCCTCAACCCATTTAGTAGAAGTACCTTTTCCAATAAGGGTAACCTTGCTAGTAGTGCAACCTAGGACAAGATTCTTTGGACATTTCTTAGGAATGATAGGTTCTAGAAAACCATTGTCATTTTGTCCTAGTTTTTCATTCTTGGTATACCCCATTCCCTTCATTAGCTATAAGCCTTTGTTGTCATCTTCCATGGGAAGAATGGGGATGGGTCTTTTATCTTGATATAGCAGTTTAGAGATATCCTCCTGATTGACATCTTCTTTGTTCAGGTCCCCCCACTTGGTAAAGGTAGTAGCTTCCATCTTGATAGTTTCAGGATGTTGTTGCTAGGTGTGGGATTTCCATGAGATTTGGGAGATAGAGGTAGCTCTTCCAACACAAAAGTATCCTTCGTTAGCTTATAGTTTCCACAACCATCATCCTGGATCACTGCTTTCATGTCGGGTATGTCCTGCACAACAGGTGTCTTTATTTATGTGGTAGACGCAAGGGATGATGGGTCAAAAAATGAGGTAGAAGGTGTAAGCCCTTTGTCATTCTTGGGTATTTGGGGGATCTTATAGAACTTGGCCTCAAGATTTTTGCAGTAGTAAACAGGTTCGGGATCTCCATGGATGGTAACTTCTCTACCCTCAAAAGGAACTTTACACACTGATGGTAGGTTGAAGCTACAAATTTTAGGGCATGAATGTAGGGTCAACCAAGTAGGATGTTGTAGGGAAGATCAAGGTCTAACACTTTTCATGTAGTTTCTACGATGACAGGTCCTACTTGGATGGTTAGTGCGATGATTCCTTGTGATACCTACTCTTGGTTGTCATATGCTTTGATGGTGGTACTATTTGTTTTCTCAATAGTATCCTCTAAATAGCCTAGATTTTTTATCAACTGAAGGGTGAAAATGTTCATACCAACACCTCCATCTACTAAGACTCTTTTAACATTGTTCTTGTGAATGATGACCTCAAGGTGTAAAGCATGATAATGAGATGGCTGCGATGGTAGGTCTTGTTCTGAGAAGGTGAGAAGATATGCCTTACCATAGCTTGAAACTATTCGGTATCTATATCCTCAGGGATAGATGACGTAGATAGAGCTTCCTCTAAGATTTCCCTATGTGTGGCGGATATCCTCAATAGTTTTAAGATAGAAATCTGTGCGGGGGTCTTCTTAAGCTGATCTAAGAGATTGTACTTGCTAGTGCTTGTTGTTGGCTGAGTAGGGTGTTCCCTATATTGAGATGGGACTCCTTGGATGGTGACTTTGCCACATCATGTGGTGACTCCACATTCCACACTAGGGCCTTTGATGGTGATGACGGTAATGGCGCTATCACAAGAAGTGGCCACATTGGAATAGGCATGCTACATGTTTGTGCAATCCTTTACTTTTCGAGTGTTGTTTTCTTTGCTATGACCTAGCATAGGGGTCTTGTATATCTTAAGATACTGATTACCAGTTGGTACCTCAATAGATATGGTGTTTCTCTCTATAAGATACTGGATAATGTTTTCGAGTCACATGCAGTTCGTTGTCTTGTGTCCCTTGATTTTGTGAAAGTCACAAAGATCTTTTTCGTTGTACCAGGGTGGTTTATCCTACGGTTCTTGGTAGTTTTCAAAATTTGTAAGCATTATCAAATATGACTCTACCAATTTCTTCATGATAGTCTTAATAGGTTCTGACAACTGTGTGTATTTGTGTTTTGGATAGTTGTTCTTGTTAGGTGTTTTTTTTCTGTTTAGTTTCAGTGTTGTTGATCTGATTGTTTTGTGGTGGGGTTGTTTGTTGCACATTTGGTTGAACATTAGTGATTTTATTGTTGTTTGGCCTAGGAGCACTTAGGACCACCTTGTTGCAAATATGAGCTAGTTTGGTGGTGTTGTCATTGACGTTGTCATTGATGTCAACACAATCCAGTATGTTGATGTTTGTACATGTATAGTTGAGATACTTATAAGATGTAGTGAATACATGGAGCTATCTTTATGGTGTTGCAGATGTGTTGTATTGGTGAGTTTCCAAGTGCTTTTGAGAAAATTAGATAAAGAAGAGAATTCAGTATTTAGAACGTGCTTCGGTATGTGCTCTAATTTTCTCTTGTGTTGATCCTATGCTTGTGCGGATTTGAAGGTTTGTTAATGGTAATCTCATGGTAACATATGCTGAGTTTCAACTTCTAATGAGATGGTACATGGAAGTTGTGTTCACCGGTATATGGACTGTCTGGCAAGTATTAATTTTTTGTGGACTGGGAGAAATGTTTCTACTCTGTAGTCCTTAGTTGTTTTGTTTCAGATCATGTGGATTTGGGATATGTCTTGTGAAGGTCTTTCTTATGCTTTGGCGAAGAGGTTTGGAGTTTGGTAATAAGGAAGTCATGTTTCAGTATTCCTATATGAGTTTGCACAACCCATATTGTCTAGTGAAAGGAATTCAGTGATTGAAGTCTGTTGTTTTTGCTGCAGATGTATCTGGAAGGTTTTGAGATATTGTCTCATGTATGTTGAAGCGTGGTGTGGTATTTTCATGTCATCTTCTTGTTGGGAAGCATGTGCATCAATGTTTATTTGTGTTTTCATTAGTTTTGGTTGACCTGGTGTTTACACTTCTTTCGAAGAATAAAATTTAAATTAAGGAAGCATATAGTTAGTTCAAGAAAATAATTTTATTGGTCCACTCTTATTCCTTTCCATCATGGGAATTTTGAGTTGTTGACCCAATTTGAATTTATAAAATGTTGTTTTGTGGTTGACCTTGTTAAATGTTTCTAAGGTTGAGGATGGTATAAAAGCAAGTTGAATTGTGAAGAGTTGTATGACAGTGTGATGCAAAGTGATGAAAGTAAGCCACAAATCATAAGAGCAGAAGTGTGTGTGCAAGTTGTATTGAAGACAGTGAGACAAGGGTTTTTGTAATCCTGTGAATGTGCTTTAATTGCAGTGGTGGATCTTTTATTCTCTTTTGTATCTATAGGTAGTGAGCCTTCCTGTTGGACAGTGAGTCCTTTCTGTAGGCAGTGAGACTTTGTACTTGGACAGTGAGTCCTCTTTTGGGAAGTGAGCCCTTTTCTATAATATTTATATTGTGAGTTAACCCTCACCGTGGTTTTTCCCTTATTGGGTTTTCCACGTAAAAATATGGTGTTCATTGTGTTGATTTACTTTCTGTTATCTGTGGTTCATGCTTATGTTTAATAACATAATAGTGTGGATAATACATTGATGAGTGATAAAGTTTTTAAGTATAGTTTTGTGTGACAACTGATTCACCCCCCCCTCTTGGTTGTTTTGCGTTTGTTTAACAATTGGTATCAGAGCTTTTGGTTCCTTGTGTAGAGCTTAACTGCTTAAGGAAGATCCGATGTCACACAAATTGGGGATCCCTATGTTTGATGGAACTGACTACAATGACTGGAAGGGACATATGAGAGGATACATTATCTCTCTTGGTTTTAAGACTTGGAAGGCTGTTGAGAACAAGTATACACTTCCGTTCGGTGGCGTTAATTTTGTAGATGAGATCTCTACTTATGAAGAAAATGAGAAGGCGAAGTATGCGATTTGCAGTGGTTTATCTAAAACTGAGTGAGTCAAAGTTAATTCTTTGGATATTGCATATGAGGTCTGGAAGAAGTTGGAAGGAATGTATGAAGGAAACGAAAAGGTGAAATTGACAAAGAGGTTGGAAGCAAAGCATAGATTTGTGAACTTGAAGATGGAAGATGGTGAAGAATTTACAAGTTTTTTTTTAGAGAGTTGAACTAGCAGCAAATGATGTTAAGAATCAAGGAGGAAAACTAGCAGATGAAGATATAATCGAGAAGATCCTGATCACTTTATCGAAATGTTACAATGACAAGATCTCTGTTATTGAAGAAATGTATGATCCTAAGAAGTATACTTTAGAAGATTTGTTCGACATCTTGCAAGCATTTGAGATAAGACAATTCCAAAAAGACGAAAAGGTAGAAGAGAAGATAGAAACGACATTTAAGGCCTTGAAGATTGAAGAATTAGATAGCGATGACGAAGAGTTGGAAGCAAATTTTACTAGGAAATTGAAGAAAGGCACTAGAAAATATAAAGGTATGTTACCCTTTAAATGTTTCAGTTGTGGTAACATTGGTCATTATGCTTCAAGATGTATGAATAGGGCTACACATAAAAAGAACAAGGATTATAAGGATAAGAATAGGAAGGATAAGAAGTATAAGAAGTTGTACTATGTTAAGGAAGAGGCAGGTATTTATGATGATGAATCTGATAATGAGGTTGATGATAGTGAATGTTTATTCTTAGCTTTGGAAAATAAATGTGTATCCACTAACTCTGGAAAATGTGCAAGTAAGATGGCTCTGGAGGTTAAGAAGAATATGAGGGAAGGTACTTTGGTTACCACTTTTCATGTAAGACAGGATGAAGACTACTGGGTAATTGATAGTGGATGTTCTAATCATATGACCGGAGATAAGAGTAAGTTCACTAAACTTGAAAAATATGATGGTGGTTTAGTAATGTTCGGTGATGATTCAGGAGCTAAGATCTATGGTAAAGGTTCGATCAGTTTTGATGGAGTGCATAATACTGATGATGTATATTATGTGAAGGCTTTGAGACATAATCTTGAGTGTTGGTCATATGTGCAACAATGGCTTTAAACTTGTCTTTCAAAACAATACATGTGAAATCAGAAAAGGATCCAGAAAGGGGGATATGATTGCAACTGGAAGAAGAACTCATGGAAACATCTATCAGTTGAAGGGAGTTGATGGTCATTTCCTTGTTTCTCAAATCAGTGAAAGTTGGTTATGGTACTGGTGAATGGGACATGTGAACATTGATAGCCTAGTCAAGATCATTGCTAAGGAGATTGTTCGAGGACTACCTAGAATCACAAGACCTGCTAATGCTATGTGCATAAGTTGTCAATTGGGGAAGCAGACAAGATGTAGCTTTAAGGGAAAATAACATTCTACAACTAGAATGTTGGAGTTGATTCACACTGATCTTTGTGGTCCTACCAGGACCGAAAGCCCTAATGGAGACATGTACTTTATGTCGCTTATTGATGATTATACTCAAATGACATGGGTTACTTTTCTCAAAGAAAATAATCAGGCCCTGGATAGGTTTAAGGTATTCAAAGCGAGAGTGAAAAATGAAGTAAATTTGAAAATCAAGTGTTTGAGATCTGATCAAGGTGGTGAATTCACTTATGGTGAATTTAATGAATTCTGTGAGAAGCATGGTATAAAAAGATAGTTCTCTGCTCTGAGAACCCCTCAACAGAATGGAGTAGTTGAAAGGAAAAACATGATAGTTCAGGAAGCTGCTAGAACTATGATGAAAGAGTCTAATGTACCAGATGTCTATCGGAGAGAGGCGATGCATACTGCTATTTATGTTCTTAATATAGTTCAGATTAGACACAACATCACAAAGACACCTTTTGAGTTATGGACTGGTAAGACTCCTATTATGAAATATTTTAAGGTATTTGGAAGCAGATGCTATATTAAAAGAGATAATGAAAATATTGGAAATTTTGATGCTAGATGTGATGAAGGAATATTTCTTGGATACTCTACTACTAGAAAGGCTTACAGATGCTTTGTCAAAAGATTGAGAAAAATCATTGAAAATGCTAATGTGAAAGTTGATGAAGACATACATAGATCTATTGAGATAAGTGAAGTTGAACCTGATGATCCTATCTACAGACATATACCTGAAGAAAATAAGGAGAAGGAAGAAGAAGAAGAAAAAGAAGAAGAACAAGTGGAAGAAGAGGAAGAAGAGAATGAACCAGAACCTACTGTTAGGACTCCTAAATATGTACAGAAGAATCATCCGCAAGATCAGATAATTGGAGACAAGAGTGAAGGAGTGAAGACAAGAAGCAGAGTTGCAGCTGAGGTAAATTTGTGTTTACTTTCTAAAATAGAACCTAAATCTGTAAGAGAATCATGTGAAGATGAAAGTTGGATGAGAGCTATGAAAGAGGAACTACAACAGATAGAAAATAATCAAACATGGGAAATAGTCCCTAGACCTGAGAACAAAAATGTGATTGGCTCTAAATGGGTGTTCTGAAACAAACTGAATTAAAATGGAGTAGTAAGGAATAAGGCAAGACTAGTATGCAAAGGATATTCACAAGTTGAAGGTATAGACTTTGAAGAGACTTTTACCTCTGTGGCCAAAATGAAAGCTATCAGAATGTTTTTGGCATTCTCTGCCCATAAGGACTTTAAGGTATATTAGATGGATGTTAAGTAAAATTTTCTGAATGGTAAGTTGGAGGAAGAAGTGTACATGGAGCAATTGAAAGGGTTTCAGTTGTCTGACATACCGGATATGGTTTGTAAATTGAAGAAAGCATTATATGGATTGAAGCAAGCTCCTAGAGCTTGGTATGCAAGACTGGACAGATATATGACAAAGCAAGGATTCAACAAAGGTTCTATTGTTAGTAATCTCTACTTCAAAGTGCAAGGCAATAAGATGTTGATTGTAGTTGTTTATGTTGATGATATCATTTTTGGTGGAAATGATGGCATGTGTAAAAATTTTGCTGAAGAAATGCAAAAAGAATTTTAGATGTCTATGATTGGTGAGTTGAATTTCTTCCTTGGTCTACAAGTAAATCAAACTGATAAGGGGATATTCATTTCACAATCTAAGTATGTAAAATAGTTGTTAAAAAAGTTTGGGATGGAAGATTCCAAACCAGTTTGTACTCCTATGGTAACCGGATGTAAGCTGAGCAAGGATGATGAATTTGCTAAGACTGATAAGAGAAAATATAGATCCATGATTAGAGGATTGTTGTATCTCACTGCTACCAAACCAGATATTATGCATGTAGTGTGTTTAGTTGCTAGATTTCAAGCAAATCATAGAGAAGTACATCTTATGGTTGTAAAAAGGATATTTAGATACCTGAAAGGTTCACCAGATTATGGACTATGGTATCTTAAAAGTAATGACTTTACTCTGAGTGCTTATATAGATGCTAATTGGGTTGAATGTGTAGATGATTGGAAGAGTACCAGTGGTGGTGCTTTCTTTCTTGGTGGGAGATTGGTTTCATGGTTGAGTAAGAATCAAGACTCAATTTCTTTATCTACTGCAGAGGTAGAGTATATTGCTGCAACATCCTATCACACACAAGTTTTGTGGATGAAAAAAACTCTGAAAGATATTGGTGTAGTATGAGATGAACCTATTCCTATTTTCTGTGACAATAAAAGTGCAATAAACATTTCAAAGAACCCAGTTATGCATTGAAGAATGAAGCATATATCTATCAAATACCATTTCCTAAGAGAAAAAGTGCTGGAGAATGAGGTCAGATTAGAGTATGTGACTACAAAGGAACAAATTGCATACATCTTTACCAAGGCTCTTCTGAAGGATTCTTTTGAGCATCTTGTTGAGATTATGGATGCACAGTCCTTGAAGCTACAGTCTTCGATGGAGGACCTTTGAGCCAGGAAAGATAATCAACCACAAAGAAAGTGTTGCAACAATGGAATGCTGATTAAAGATTCTATTGATATGATATTGATATTGGATATGATTGATATGATTACAAATGTATAAGATGCCTTGAATATATAGGCATGAATGAAAAACCTAATATGCATGAGATGTTGCCAAGTGTTATAATCTAACAACATGTGACAACATGTGAACCCTATCTAGATGATCATTAAATGAGGAGATAAGTTCTAGAAGGACAACTCATCTTCTAGAAGGAATCTTATCCCTACAAATAAGGAAGGGAATATTATCCCATTTATTAAATGATTTATCTAATAATGCAACCTAGGACTTAATTAATTAAATGCAAGACCTAAGTTAACTTATGCTAGTGTAATAAGTAATTAATTAATTACACCAACACATCTTAGGGAGATGTTGGGGGTTGTTGGACCTCCTAGCTAGGTGCACATGAAGGTGCATCAGTCCAGTGAATTCACAAATTCTTCATTTATCTGGACTAATTGTTGGGTTTACTCTGCAGGGGGAGTAGAAGTGGTTTCATTGTTGTAATATGGGTGTACTCCTAAGGGGAAGTAATCATATTTTTCTTTTCTTTTCTATTGATGTCAAAGGGGGAGAAAAGCTTATGTGTTTCCATCAATGACAAAGGGGCAGATTGTTGCATATATGAGCTAGTTTGGTGGTGTTGTCATTGATGTTGTCATTGATGTCAACATAATTTAGTATGCTGATGTTTGTACATGTATAGCTGAGATAATTTTGAGATGTAGTGAGTACATGGAGCTATCTTTATGGTGTTACAGATGTGTTGTATTGGTGAGTTTCCAAGTGCTTTCTCGAAAATTAGATAAAGAAGGAGAAGCAATCTATGAATTTTTAAATGATTTCTTGGAAAGTTTGGATACCTGGAGGTAATTGAGAAAACCAATCCATGGAAGGACGTGTTAAACTTCGTGGGAAGAGGTGCATCAAGTAGGACTCATTATAGGCAACCTCCATACACATGACATTAAACTCTTTAATATGGTCCATAGGACTTTCTCTCCCTTTGTATTTATCAAATTTGGGGATTTCAAAATTGGGAGGGAACGATACCATTGTGATGTTTCAATCGAATGAATATGGGCATAGGTTCTCTGTATGGGGTTTCTTCATTTTTCCCATCCAGATATCATGCATTTCTTGTGTTAGTGCCTTGAGTTGTGATGCCATATCGTCTGCTAGTCTTGGTGGAGGAATATATGTGGTGTATGGTGGGATGGTGGATGAAGTGTATGTGGTATTTTGATATGATGAGGTGTTGTATGGTGTGTATGGTGGTGTAGGATAAGGTGATGATGGTGTAGGTGTATATGTTCCTAACATATTTGGGTTGACGATGTTTTGTTGAGGGTTATAGTATAAACCCTATTGTTGTTGTTGTTGCACGAGCAATTGATGTTGTTGGGAATATTGTTGAGCTTATTGTTGTTGTGTTTGTTGTTGTTGTTTAGTTGCTAGGGTTATTTGTTGTGCTGCTAAGGTTGCTTGATGTTGTTGTTGTACGACTAAGGTTGCTTGTTGTTGTTGTTGTGTGACTAAGGTTGATTGTTGTTGTTGTTGCTATTGGACTACCTGTTGATAAGCCTATTGGGCTTGCTGTAAAGCTAGGGAATGTGCTTGCAATGTAGGATCAATCAGTGGTTGGGACATCTGTGATGGGTTTTGGGTGTTGATGTTTTGTGCGGGTTGCGTATTGTTGATGAGAGGTTGGGGGTTTGGTTGGTTTGACATTCCTTGCAAGATAGTGGATTGAGATTGGAGGTCCCATTCGATTTTTCATGACTTGGGGGACGAATGGTAAAGATGATGATGGCACCATTAAATATTGTGATGTTAAGGGTATATTAGGACCTTGGGTCCACTGATTGAAAGGGTTTCCTTGACCGATGTTTTGGAGATTCCCTTGTGTTTGAGATGTGGTCAAGGTATTACCTTGGTTGATGGGGTTTGTG
Source organism: Sequoia sempervirens (assembly GCA_007258455.2). NCBI lineage: Eukaryota > Viridiplantae > Streptophyta > Pinopsida > Cupressales > Cupressaceae > Sequoia > Sequoia sempervirens. Next base: position 70,624 of record VDFB02360598.1, read on the forward strand.
ATCAAGGGATTGTTTTGATGTGGGTTGATGATGGATGGAATAGATGTGTTTTTGGCAACCGCTAGGTTTGATGTATCAATGGGGGGATTGGATGAAGATGTTCCTTGTTGTGTTAAAGGTTGATTTTTCATGAGGGTATTCCCTTTCCCTTTTAGGTCTACTTGTGATACTTGGTCCACACTACTTGGCATGATATTGGGCACACTTGTGGTACTCATGGGTATGGATGAAGATGGGTGTCCTCAATATGTTGAAGTTGTTGTGGAGTAATGGAGTGTAAGTAGTTTATGCTAATGTAGAGGATTCTAGGGAATGAGGGGAATGCCAAATGTTGGTGTCCAGGTGGTAGTTTGAGGAGGATTGGTATCGAGGCTCCCCACAAGTGTGCTACTTTCAAATGGAAGAGTATGGCCAAAGTACTTAGCAAGACTAGAAACAATAGTAGGTGTTGGTGTTGATTAAGCCCTAGTGATGGAATTGTTTGAATAGTGGGTGAAGTTAATCCTTGTGTCAATGATTGTACAACAAAATATGGGGAATTAGGAACTATGTTTTCTAAGGTTTGATGCTCCATGATTTCTTCCCTAGTAAGTCCAAATGGGTTGTTCATGACATCTTCTATCTCATATGGCCTTGATGGTGACGAAGGTTGCTGTGATGGGGTAACGTGACTTCTTAGATCAAATTCTAGAGGATTGGGATCACTTGAGGTGAATGTGGCATTGGTTTTCTCCATGATTATCTTGTGTTGTGATCTTGTTTTCACCATAAATTTTGGGTCACCTTTGGGAGAGTTGTGTTGATATTTTTAATGTTTGAACTCTCTAGTTGACTCGAATCTAGGTAAAAGGGACACTCTAAGTCTTTTTGGAGAGATGGTGGTAGTGGGAGATGAAAAGATGAATGATATGGGGAGTGATTTTTGTAAACATTTTTGGGACAACACTTTTGACTGAAGTTTGATGTTTTGATGTTTGGATAAAAGATGTTTATGAATTTGTGAATCTTTAAGGTAGACTTGTGACCTTCAAGATAAACTAGTTCAAAGATGATAACTAACTTAGCCAAATGCATGGAAAAGGATTCATTTCACATACAAAGTAGCTAAGTTGGGAATTGGGTTGATAGATGTCTAAGTCCAAAAGTATTGGTGTGTTTGAAATTTTTAAAACTTTGGTGAAGTGAAATTTGGATTTTGATGAAGGGGTGGATGAAATGTTTGACCCAATGTTGACTTATAGTGAACCTTTGTTTTCAAAGACCAAGGGTGGTGAGAAACATGCTAGACCTCTAAAGTGTTCAAGCTCAAAAGACCAATGTTTGAATTAAATGAGGGGTTCATATTGAGCATACATGTCCAGATTATTCAATGGGATAAGTCTATAAAACCTTGTTGCCAACTTGTTCCTGCTGCAATACTGTTTTAGGACATGTCTTCTAATGTACTTTGAACTATAATGTCTAAGTTTGAAATAGTGACATGTAGACCTTCTCTTGGGGATTTTTATTTTGCATGCGATCAATTAGAGAAGTTCAAGATCATGGAAAAGACCAATGTTTTGACTTTGAAAAAAAGGCATATAATTCTAGATTATTCCTTGAAGCACATGTATATAAAATTTCCTTGTTAATCTGTCCTATTTTGATAAAGTGCCTCCAGGTGTTGTTTGATAGCTTTTTTCTATGATGCCTAAGTTTGAAGTGGCGAAAGGGAAAACTTCTCTTGGGGATTTTGATTTTACGTTAGATCATTTAGAAAAGTTCAATTTATGGAAGAAAAAAGGATATTTATTGCCACATTGCTAGTGGTAATATGGGCATTCCAACCATAATATCAGCTTGTTCTTCTTCTTCGTCTATGATGTATGTTGTGTTTCTCCATTGGGTTGGTGTTTCCTTTGTTTCAAAAGTGAAGCTTCTCAAACTACTAATTATATTGGTTTGTTCTCCTTTAATCATTTCAAAACTTGGTTGAATGATAGCAGGCGTAAGGTCGGGTTGTTCAACTGGAGCGATTAGACACCAAATGGTCATGTGGGGTTCAATTTATCTATGTCAAAAACATCATAAATTCCACAAGGTCCATTTTGTGAAAATCATGAGGTTGAAGCCATAGTTGCCTATGTTAACTTTGGGAAGTATGGATTGAGATATAAGTCAAGATATTTAGAAATATCTATGGATAAAAATCCTTAGGAAAATCATTAATATCAAGGCTATTTCAAAGGGTATCCATACTTAGACCAAAGGGTTTGAAATTTTGAGGAAGATTGTGAATGTTTGTTTGCAATGTTGTGGAACCAAACAAATTGTTTAATTGACCCACAAGCATTTACCACCCTAGGTTCAAAAGATACTACTTGTTGAATCCCCACTTGGATTTCTCCAAACACTAAGACAATGCAAATAGTTAGAGATTTGGTGACATTGGCTCCCCCTTACACGACACACACTTCTCGAGTACACCAAATATCAAATCCTTAAGATCCGTAGATCCAAAGGATTTTTCTATTTCTATAATGAATAGTAAAATGTGGGGCAGCTTCAGAACGACCATTCCTGCACCTGCAAGCATGAAGGTCTTTTGGCTTCTAAAAAATTGGTTCTTAGTAAGGTATTTCATTCAAGGTGGCCATACACGCGACAAGATTAGCTCAAGATTGTTTCAATCAAGAGGCCTCCTAGTCCCTTCCTAAGAAAGGATTTTGATGTGTCATGTGAACACTAGGGGTGGAACTTGTCGGTATGACACATTCACACTTGTTGCTTATGGCTTTCATCATAAACACATTTCTTATATTATAGCAGTTCAAAAGAGCTTGGCTTCAACTCATTACCGCTTGGGTCATTCCCACCTTTCGAAGCGGGGTGGTAGTCCCTCTAATGGTATACAAAAGTAATGAAGTACATTTATTTTTTGATCTCCCAGATTGCACAAAGAGCAAGGAGAGAGCATGCACAACGCCTTTTTCTGACACTAGCATGGGGTTCATTTTAAATCCAAATCAAAATATGTGGGTGGATATACAAAATGTCAAAGGAATGCTTTTGATTCTCAAAATTGCTAAGTGGTGCGAGAGAAGAGCATACACACTCAATCACGAAAATGCAAACCACAAGACATGGCAAACACTTGTCAATTTTAACCCTCAAAGCAAAGGTAAGTTCATTTTAAGCACCAAACAAAGTATGGAAGTTGTATTGTTCAATTTTAAGCCAACGATCAAAATGATGCGAGGGTTCAATTTTAACCAATTTGAACGTTCATTTTAAAACCCAATTGAAAGCTAGTGTGGTCCTAAAGCATGAAAAAAGCATGTTAAATGGGTTATATTTGCCCCAAAAGTGTTGAAACACTTGTTACAATTATAATATTTAAAGACAATAATGCTTCTTCACTTCAAATTTTATTTTCCAACCTACAAAACCTAGTTAGCCTAACAAAGCGAGAAGTCAGTGATGTGTCGAAAAGCAGAGAAAGTAAGAAATTTAAAGCACATGCTGAAAATCACTCACTATTTTTGCTTACTAGAGGAAAGTGTCGCTATTCATGATAGTGTCACCTTAATTCAAATGAGCATCACTCTGGTGAAAAATAGTGTCACTCTGTAACAAGACAGTGACGATGATAGTGTCACTATTTGGTGGCGTCATCGTTTTTAAATTCTTGATACTTCTAAAAAGTATTAGCATCGTTGTTTATTTTAATCAACACCAGTGTTTTAATTAGGTGTCGTTGTATCAAATGGAAATAAGCGTTGCTATATGGGGATTCCTTACAAAGGTGTCACTGAAATCTCCTGGAGTGTCGCTGTATCTGCAAAAACTAGAAAAATGGACTTTGAGAGAAAAAATCATTAAATGTGATCGGTTAAACCCTCCTTCTAGCACCAAAGTGTGACCGACGGATTAGTATGGGCTAACTACACTTGATCCATGAGGATTAAAAGCATAATTGTGCCACTAAACATCAATCCCAATAAAGACCGTTCAATTTAAACAAAGATAAGAAGCCATTAAAAACTAGCATATTAAAATACGAAAGCTTGAGAAACTTCTAATCGAAGACATTGAAACTTATCCTTTTGGGGCAGTGGTGTCACAATGATGTGGAATGGCGACCCTTTCCCAATCCCGTGGATAAATAATCCTGTTCTGATCGATTCTATTGAAGAGAATCAACGAAACCAATGAAATATGTGTGATGAAATATGATTTACAACTAAATGAACATGATGCAATCTATTTTAACATGATCTATGCTAAGATGATTGATATGGGTGTATGCAAAGCTAATCTAAATGGATTTTAAGCTAAAAATATTGAAACCCTAATTAAAAAATAAGCTAAATGGATGCATTTATGTTATCATGGAAGCCATTAATGGAAGCTAAGCTAGTATGATGCAATTCAAATAAGCTAAAATTATGCTAAATGTGAGTGCAAGTGGGAGTGATTTTAACAACATAAGTTTGATGTTAAAAGATGGATCCATTTGTCTCCAAATAGTGACCTATTTATAGGAGAACAAATGATAAATGGAGGGTTGAGATAAAAAAAGGTTTATCAATGGTCAAGGATGGAGGAAAGATGAAACATGGATCATGGATTCTCATCAACAGATGAGAATCAATGATCACATGGATCAAGGAAAGAATCAAGGGTTCATATTCCTTCAAACAAACACACTTTTAACTTGCACAAGAAGTCTTGTAAGTTTGTTAGGAAGAAGAATATTCCCTTTTTTCCAAATGAGTGAAGAAAGAGAATAATATTTGGAATATTCTCATGGGTGAGGGAAATAGATATTTAGAAAATTAAAACAAAGTTTTAATGTGCAAAAAGGGGAAGGAATATTCCTTTTGGAGGAATGTGCAAAGGAGGGATATTCCCTTGGAATATTCCTTTGCAAGTGGGGAGAAAATTAGATTTATTAGTAATTGATAATTAAAACAATGTTAATTATGCAATTTTAGAAGAATTAGATGATATTCATTAAATAAAGTGATTTATTGAAAGGGGAAAGTGAAATGATATTTAATTAAATAACTTAGGGTTATCTAATTAAATAAGTTAGGATTATTTAATTCAATAAGAAAATTTAAGGATTTAAATTAAATAGTTTGATGTATTTAATTTAATAAGACAAAACGTTAGCATGGAAGGGGGTGAATTAAACTGATTAAATTGATTAGGTTAATAGACAAAATTGACATAATTAATTAAATAGCTAGGCTAATTTAATCAATTAAGTGAAAAGAGGATGGTTTTTAGGAGGAAATGATGTTAGTATACCTGATTCGAGTGCATGATATCATTCAAGCCATTTTTAACTGTCTACAAATATGAATACAATTGAAACTTTGATTTACTTTTACAAATTTTTTTTAGTTTTGCACTTGTGAGCTCTCAATTTGAATCATATGCAAGTTACAACTATAGGCATTGCTGCATTAGTGAATAGTGAGTTAGTGAAAACCTAAAGGTAAGCGATCATTTCTTCATAGTGTTATAAGATTATTTATCTATGTCATTCTTGCTTTGTTATTATAAATGATATTGAGTAGGGATACATCTAGGACCCAAGGATCTATATTCTATGATTCCTTCTTAAACAAGAAATTTTTTTTTGGTAGTTTTATTTAATCTCAAGATGTCGAGTAGGAACAAGAGTAAGAGTCCTCAAGGTGGTGAAGGGAGGCTATCAAAATGCACAAAATGCAGAGTTACCATAATGTCGTACATTGGCAATATTTCATGTCCATCAAATCGAGATGGAACTACAACATTAACACTTACACCAAATATTAGTTCAAAGAAGGCAATACCTCAGAGGAAGATTGTAATGATTTAATTGATTCAGATGACAATGCCACAAAATATGTTCCAAGGGATACCTAGGGTAGTCGAAATGAGTTAATTGACTTGAATGAAAATCTTGGTGTCGTAGATGATGTTGCTACAAGGAAGGGAAAAAGAAAATCCAAATAAAAATGGGGTACGAGTGGGATATGACAAGGAATTTTTATATTTCAATTGGGTGTCAAAGTACCCATTCATTGAACTAGTGGAGAATGCAAACAAAGATGAACTTCCAATAGAATACAAGTTTAAGATGTAGGAGTTTATGATGAACTCATCTTCACCCCAAGATGACCTACAAGACAACAATAACTTCTAGAAGAAAAAAATGGCAAAAATATCATTTTTCAAGATTATGGATGCAAGATTGCCAAATTGAATATTTTGTACATATGATGCCTTGCCTATAAAGGAAAGGTGTGAGATAGGATTAGACAAGATCTTGACATGTGTCTTAATCCTGTATAATGAGACAACTACCTCAACAAATATTAAATGACCTAGGACACAAGCATTAAATGATAAAAGATAAGATAAGATCTAGTGACAACTAACACTAACTAGAAAGATTCCCTCCTAGGACCTAAGTGGACTTAACATGTAAATAGGACCTAGATTGGTAAAATACCTATTTACACCAACACCCCTCTTAAGTTCAACTTAGGGAGTACTATTATGAAAATGACACAAAGATGGGTCCCGATGACAAGGCCATGTTAGGTACACATGTAAATATGCAATGCAATCTCTCATAAATGGAGAAAATGAGAAAAACTAGTGGGACAAAACTCTTCCCCAAAAGAGAGATAAAAACAAGATGCTCTTAGTGAGGCATGAGAATGTCAAAACCCCATAGGGGGAAAAAGATCCCCCCATAAGAGAGAAGAAGAGATACCATGCAACCCCCCTCAATGTAGTGTCTCCTACAAAGATGGTAGATGCCTAACAATGAATTTTGAAGATGATCCATGACCGTTGAACAACATTCCTCCCCTTGGGAAGAAATAAGGCCAAGATGGTATGCAAGATGTCTTCCCATTCTTGAAAGGAAGATGTAGGAATAAAGATGATGTGTGATTTCTTTGAAGAATGCTCAAGTGTCTATGTGTTGATGTCGAAAGGTGTCACACTCCAAACAAGCATTCTAGGCCACATTATCGAAGAAGACAATCCAAAATATCCTAGAAATGATTGTAGAACACAATCCAAAGACAAAGATAACTCCTCTGAAGATAAATAATCCTCCTCTAAATGTTGTCCAAAACAATCCACACTCATGTCAATCTGTAAAGGATGATCCTGTGGAGAATGAACAAGAAGGTTAGAGTGTTCCCTCACAACAATTGAAGAAGGATCATCTCCATCAAAGAGAAGATAAATACAATCAATGGTGTCTCCCAAATCTGAAATGCAAGACTCACAAAATAAACCACCAATTTCTTTCAAGAACTCATCTCAAGTAGCCATCTTTGGAAGATGGTGAATGTTCTGTTACACTAAATCACATGGAGCTAAAACTATGACATAACATGTATACTCAGAAGCAACAATAGATGAAGGAGATGAGATCTCAGTGCATGCCATTCGACTACACTTATCATCCCCCATTGTGTCCTCAAAATATGATGAAGTAAGAACACTAGTTGATTCCACCAATATTGGATTACAAGAGTCCTCAGCTTTAATATGTTGACTCGTAGATGAAGAAGATGAACCCTCTAAATTTGGATTAGTATCCATAGAAATTGAAGTCTCAATATAAGTCTCGATAGGAGGAGAAGGAGAAGGTTTTGTGTCATCAAAACAACAATACTTTTCCCAATGAGAAAGAACAACAACTATTTTATCATTAATTGGTTGAAACTCATCAAGGGGAACAAGACAATCCATAATAAGATCCTCTAGGGATGGAGGTTCATTCGATTCTCCATAGATCTCCCAAAGTATGGTTATAAGGTCACAAGGGGTCTCAATACAATCAGTGGCCATTTGTGTGCCAATATCACAACTACAACCAATTACTCCCAAGATATGTTTTTTTTTTATGTCCCATAAAACTCCCTTCCATTTGGATGAAGGTTTAGGAACTAGTCCATAGAGATATGGAAAAATATTAAGCCACCTACAATGTATTAGGATTTTGTCTCGCCAAGACTTAAAGTTCCATTTATTCAACCTGATTACAGTAGGATACCTTTTGATACCCATATTAAACTCCTCAACTTTATTCACTCAATAGATAAATCAAGAGACATAAGCCAATAAAAGCATAAGATTACACACCAAAATTACTCAACCAAGAAACCCCCAACAATATATGATTGTGACACTTTATACTTAGTGTGATTACAAGTGCCACTTTTCAAAAACAATGAAGTGGTCTTGATCTTAGTGCATACATATGCCAAATTTGGTCACAAGATCTAAGTAAAATTTTACATAGAATTGGATCAATTTGATCACACCATTGGAAAGTACACAAAAAATATGCACTTTAAAAAAATCACCCAAAAATGTTATTGTAGGAGTGAGAATGGAGCCCCAAAAGTTTCCAAAATGGGAACGACTCAACAACACCTATGAGAATTTGCATTTTTTAGAAAACCTCGTTACAAAAATCAAAACCAATTACACCACTAGGAAAATGAGGGACTCTATTTCTAAATCACCCTAGGTGTTTTATATAGGAGCATCCCAAGGTGTGACAAAAATATTGAATCATATGAAAAAAATTCTTTAAATTTATTTTTTTATAGGTTTTCAATAACATTCCAGTCATCAACTAGTTAGCATAGATCCTATCGCATTTTACCACACTTCATATTTTACACAGTGATTAGAAACACATGTTCTATATCAATATTATGATATTATATTCTATTTCCAAGAGATTCTAATAACTACAAAGGAATAATTCATTTCCAATCTTATTATATGCTATAAAAATTAACAAATAGTTTTAGCATTTTTATAGTTTATGGCATGTTTTTGAAGCATGAAAAAAACAAGGGATACATCACTAGATTCATTGGAACTAGAAGATCTTATGGTGTGAATTACATAAAAATTCATTAGTCCATCACTGCATTCACTCTAGAAATTTCCTTCTACATAATTGAATGACTACACATTACGCTTGGAATCAATTTTTACACCATCATATAATTAATTGAAATCATCCGTAGGGATAGAAACTATTATATACTCATTTCTAATAACCATTTGGTTTCCATTTGATATTTACGTAAATTATTTTTTAGGCTCACATCTTGGAGTAAATATTGAACATTGCATAGTAATATCATTTAAATTTTATAATTCATCATAGTTATCCCAAAAAGTATCTTGAAGGTTGCAACCTCATGTTGTAAGTTAATGAAGAAAAATATAATAAATTTATTATTGTGAATAAAAATATATGATCTTGTATCATTGAGTTTTGTTATGTGATTTTTCATTGGGTTAAATAGCTAGCTTTAATCCTTCACTAGATTTGATATCCATGACTATATTAGACCAAAGATAACTTTGTCAAGGCTATAGATGCTTGGTTGGTAACTAAGTAATATGCAAGTTATTGAGGATTATGTCTACTTAAATACTTTCATTTTATAATAGACTCTTTGATCATTTGAAGGTAAATTTATATGCAATCTAGATGCCTTTGTTGTGATAACAAGTTTTAATAAAAATTAGGAAAGGTAACAAATTCATGAGAACAAAATTATATTTTTGAGGCATTAGATTTTTTAATATGACAAGTTTATACTTTTTTTCATCGATTCATTCAAATTTATTGGCTCTTTTTTTAGAGATTTTAAATTCACAAACATGTTTTTTATGGTTTTAAAATTTTCAAGAGAATTTCCTAGTAGATTCACCATTTGTTGTTTCCCAATCAACACACTCTATTTTCTCTTTGAGAAAATAATTTTTCTTTTTTCAAATCATCTTGATGTTGGTATAGTTAGTAAATATACACGTTCTCATGGTTTTTAAATACTCAAGATAATTTACCACTAGAGTCACCATTTCTCATTTCCTAATCAACATACTCTATTTTCTCTCTGAGAAAATTAGAAACCCTTTTTGAAATAATCGTGATGTTGGTATAGTTAATGGCCTTAGTATTTTGGGTTCTTCTACATTTTGGAATGAGAGGTACAAATTTATTTATTAAGTTGCAATTTCATTTTGTACCCTTGATTTGTTATTATAATCTTGACTTAAGATTTTTTTGTTTATATTCATAATCCAATTTGAAGAATGGTTATCTATTTTTGGGTTCAAAATTTCATCCACATATTCTTTATCCAATGTTGCTTCACACTTATCTTTGATTGGTGTACTTTAATTTTATGTTCCTAGAAAGAGTGAATAGATTAATCTAGTGTTTTATAGTTGTGTTCATGTGCTCTCTATGGGCTTGGTTATGGGCTTGGTTATTTAGGTCCTACTATACATTAATCTTTCATGGATATTACCATTTGATTTTATCTAGACCTAATTAGGACTAATGAGAAAGTACATTCTACGTATTTGGTCCTAGGACGTGCTCTTGTAATTTAATTGAATAACTTTAAAATTTACATGCCCTTATATTACCTATCTCTTTGCTTCCTTTTAAATGACCTGATTAAATTATTTTCTTTGGAGGAGGTTTTTAAATTCCATGTGGTTGAATTTTTACCAGTAGGAAGGTATGTTGGCATATGGCTTCTAGTGTTGTCATTGATGGCAAATGAAGTCATTGATCTAGTCCGCACTGTAGTAGCTGACTATACCGGAAGACAGAGTGGTGAAGAACAGGGTATCCTATTGAAGTTGAATTTGTCAAGTGGTTTGCATTATCAATTTAAAAATTTTGGTTGTGGATCTTAGGGAAGGTTGTTGGATATATGAAATGTGTTATTCTCAAGTTTTGTGTTGTCGCATCAAGTGGTGTACGAGTTATGGGATCCAATCGTTCGATTTTATGTTCATCAATATATGAAGGTCGACTAAGTGAATGTAAGGTGTTGTGGATGTTTAAGGAAAAAATGTTTGAAGTATTTTTGTGTTGGAGATTTTTTTTGGGGTCCTAACTATGCTATGGTCGACTTTGATGGATGCACATTGAATGTTATTTATGATTTGAGCCAACAATTGGAAGATATTTTGTATTTTATTGAAGTAGACATATAATGACTAAATTCTTGATAGCGGATATATATATATGAGATCGGTTAATTCATTTTGGTGTGTGTGTGGTGTTTGATATGTGTGGATGTGTATTGCAAATATCAGAAGAGCAGTTAAGCGATTTTCATTTGTGTAGAAGAGGATTTTATGAAGCAAATTAAGGTAGAGCAGAGTGAAGTGTAGAATCAGATAAAAGGTCTAGAATTTGATCTATGAGCCTAACCAAAACTGCAATCAGGAATTTATAGATGCTATTTTCTCAGTTCAACCTTTTGATGTAATCCAAATATTTTGTAAGGTAGTGATCCTTCCTGATTTTGAGCAATGAGGTCTAGGAAGTGTGCCTGAATGCAAGTGCATTCCCCATTTTGTAAAACAATTATATTTTGAGTACTCAAATTGTGGATTGAACTCCACCGTGGTTTTTCCCTTAACCAGGTTTCCATGTAAAAATCCTTGTGTTATGGTGTTGTGACTTATTGATCTATGTTCATGCATCTTTCTTTTGATTGAATGTTACAGACACTTGAAGAGAACACATTAATAATGTTAAAAATTGCACAACACTGATTCACCCCCCCTCTCAGTGTTGCTTGAGTCCAACAATTGGTATCAGAGCTAAGTTCCTCAAAAGAAGTTTTACAACTTGAGGTGGATCTTGGAATGTAATGGACTTTGGTAGTCTTTAGCAACAGCTTTTGGTGGCACTTGATGAACTTGATCAGTCTAAAGCAGAAGTCCAAGAATTGAGAGAAAATCTTAAGGATGTTGAGAAATTCATTCAGAAGTTGAAGGATTAGATTATTAAGTTTAGGGAAAAGAGAAAGGATCTATGTGATCAGATTAAGTAGAAAGAGAGCAAAAGCATGGATGATGTTCACTTGAATAAAACCTTGAAGGAAATAACTGAAGAATGTGAAAAGCTTGCTAGAGACAATGCTACCCTAAAGCATGAGATGGAGTCTATGGCGATTAAGACGATTAAGGAGATTGAAGAAAGAAAGCAGAATGAGGAAAATATTGTCTAGTCCCTAAAATAGAGATCTAATGAATGTAGCAGAATTAGTGGAGAATTCATTCAATTAGAGATTGAACTACAACAATCTAGAAACAATGAAGAAGAGCTTGAAAAAAAAATTGTTATTCTTAGGGATGAACTCACTACTGCAAATGAATACAAGGAGAAGTTCAAGATTAGCTCTATTAAGCTTGATGAGCTGACTCAAGGATAGAAGAATGCAAATGATAAGTGAGGTATTGGTTATGAGAAAGGAGAAAGTTTTGGATCTGGATAGAGGAATTTTAAACAAGGAAATCTGATGAACAAAGCAAAAAGGCATACGGTAAGACAACCTAATGCTCAAAAGTTTAATGGATATTGTTTTGCTTGCAATAAATTTGGTCATATGGCTGCTCAATGTAGAAGCAAAATGAAATTAAGTGATTCATCATTATCTGGTCAGTGTTTCAATTGTAATAAGTTTGGTCACAAGTCAATTGAATGTGGAAATGTGTCAAACAACTCTGTTAATAGGAGTGTTAGATGTTATACTTGTGGAAGATTTGGGAATATTGCTAACCAATGCAGATTGAGAAGAAATCAATGGAGTAACTGGTCTAAACAAGGAAATTTTGTGTGTTTTAATTGCAACAAATATGGTCACATTGCAAGATTCTACAAAAACAAGAATATGGATAGAAGAGGTCCTGTATACAAAGGCAGGAATATGCAAAAAGATGATAAAGGAAAAGGTAAAGTGACTGTGGATGAAATAAGAGATCAGATGAAGAAGACATGGGTGAAGAAGTGTCCCTCTATTACAGGAAATGTGCCAACACCAGAACCTGCTTCTAGTAATTCCTTCAGGAATTAGTTTTAGGCCTTTGGCCTAGGGGAAGCTGTCAAGAAAATCTTTCAAACCCCCTGTCGGTAACTGACACCAGGATGTGGATGAGTGCAGTGGCTGCACTGATGATTTATAGATGTTGTTGGAACAGTTGGAAAGGATGTCATGCTGAGTTGAGGATCCGCAAAAGAGTTATCTTTCATAGATTGGGAAAACAGGGTATTCGGATGAGTTAGGGAAAAAACATTTATTACAACAAAAGTTAAGTGTGTGAAATATAAAAGGCAACTTGAAACCCTCATTTTCCACTTTGTGTCGAAGAAAAGAAGTAGGAGAGTGCTCTATACCAGAATTTTGAATGCATGAAGAGAATTCAGAGGCGAAACCCTAATCCATTAGGTACTTTTGTTATATTGAGAAATTTTAATTTGGTGTGCAGTTGAAGAACTTCTTTGGTATTTTTGAGACATGTGTACGGAAGGGAAAATGGAACAAATCAAAGGAATGGTAAAACTAGATGAATATAGCTATGAGAAGATTAGAGCTGAAAGAAACATGCTGTTGCACGATGAATTAAAATGGTTGAAAGAGGAAAAACACAAAAGCTTGGATATTTGGTGTGAATTTCCCTATTTCGAAAGCACAAAAGTCATTGAGTTTATTATGAACAAATTGAATGATGATATTCTGACTCTGGATAAACCCTATCATATCTTGAAAGAAGTGATTGCACATGTAACCGGGTTATGCAAAATTGGGGATGTGTCGAAGAATAAGTCAATTCAAAACAAAGAAGTCGAAACCCTAACTGGAGTAACTGGAGATCAAAGGGCATTGATAATATCCACAATCAAAGATTCAGTGACAAGGTACATTGCACATGGAATATCCTACAAAATATTTTTCAAAAACAAAGAAGGTGCAACTTTGATAGGTGTTGTTTACATTTCACAAAAGATGATAATGGAAGATCGAGATTTTGATCTTTACGGATTACTGAAAGATCAGTTGATGGAGAATGTGCAATTGACAAAGGAGATAGGTTACCCTTTTAGGTTTGGTACTTTGTTTATATGCCTTGTGATGTGTTTTTTGAATTGCTTACCCCTGAATAACAATGTAATGTGGGAAGATAGTGAACCCATTTGCAAGCAAATTTACATATACTCTAATAATTTGACAAAATGTGATCAAGTGTATGAAAGTTTCTTTAAGGTTTTTCTAGGAAAGTTTGGATCAACTGGTATTTCCATTCCAGTAAGAGGACTTGAAGTTGGTTCCTCCTCTAGTGAGATGGACAAAAAAAAGAGAAGAGAAAAAGAAATTGATATCAGGTTTCCACCAGCATGCAAGACTCTAAAAGTTGAAGGGAAAGGGAAAGAACAAGTGATTGTGGACATACCAGATGAGGAATCTGATAAGGAATCTACGGACACCCTAGGAAAAGAACTGGAAGCAGTTGAATCATAACAAGAAAAGGCAATGGCAGAAGGAAGTGAAGGAGAAGGTGATTTAACCAAGGAAGAGCTATTGCAGCTTATTCATGAGGAAGATGGAATGCATAAAATTGTGAATATATGGTCTATTAGACCTTCATATGAGAAATACATGATCTTAAGCGTACTAAGTGCTCATTTTGTGCACACTCATATTTAATTGGAGAGTTTGCAGAATAAATTGCCAGAAGAGTTGATTGAATTTATCAAGGAAACCATGGACTCTGAATATCAGAACAAGGAGGAAGGAGAAGTGATCCTACACCCGAAGAAGCAATACAGATTATCACTTACCAAGCTAAAAAGGCACATGAATGAACTAAGGCAATGCATAAGCTCAACAAACAACAATGCAACATTTATAACTATTATCTTTGATGGCCTTATGCAATCAACAAGTACAAGGAGAAGCTGGAACAAATTGAAACAAAGCTAAACAATATTGGAAAAAAATTTAACATGTCTCAGGATCAAGATGGTGTGATCAGGAAAATGATTCAGGAATCGCAAGAAGAGCATACAAATGTTCAGAACACTAGGAACATGATTGTTGACACCTTCTGGAAAGTGAAGGACATAACTGAATGCAGGCTAGAACAATTGATTGAGATAATGAGGAAGGGAGAAGTAATGGAAGAAGCCTTTACCATTCTAGAATCCCTCATCAAGATTATCAACCGAACAACTAAAAAAAACAACATGATCATAATCACCAGGATTGCAGTGGAAGCATGGAAGCAGTTTCTTCTGGAGATGAAGGAAAAGTACAAAATAATCTTCAAATAGCAGTTGTAGTCCTTCAGTTTTTGCATAAGTAAGTTTTTGGTTTCACTTCATAGGGAGAGATAGAAAATATTTTATTATCTTTTTTTCATTGATGTGAAAGGGGAAGAGAGAGTAGTGAAAAATGCCTTATCAAACTTAGGGGGAGTTTTGTTGAGTATTGTCAGCTTTGGCATTTTGAAGTTTTGGAGGCTCCGACACTTAGTCATTTTTCACTAAGTGTTGCCATCAATGCCAAAGGGGGAGATTATTGGCATATGGATTCTAGTGTTGTCATTGATGACAATTGAAGTCATTGATCTGGTTTGCATTGTAGTATCTGACTATACTGGAAGACAAAGTGAAGAACAAGGTATTCGGTTGAAGTTGAATTCATCAAGTGGTTTGCATTATCAGTTTAAAATTTTTGGTTGTGGATCTCAGGGAAGGTCATTGGATATATGAAATGTGTTATTCTCGAGTTTTGTGCTGTCGCATCAAGTGGTGTACGAGTTATGGGATCTGGTCGTTCAATTTTCTGTTCATCAATATATGAAGGACGACTAAGTGAATGTAAGGTGTTGCAGATGTTTAAGGCAGAATTGTTTGAAGTATTTTTGTGTTGGAGATTTTTTTTTGGGTCCTAACTATGCTATGGCCAACTTTGATGGATACGCATTAAATTTTATTCATGATTTGAGCCAACAGTTGGAATATATTTTCTATTTTATTGAAGTCGACATATAGTGACTAAATTCTTGATAGCGGATATATATATGAGATCATTTGATTCATTTTGGTGTGTGTGTGGTGTTTGATATGTGTGGATGTGTATTGCAAATATTAGAAGAGCAATTAAGCGATTTTCATTTGTGCAAAAGAGGATTTTGTGAAGCGAATTAAGGCAGAGCAGAGCAAAGTACAAAATCAGACAGAAGGTCCAAAATATGATCTATGAGCCTAACTGGAACTGTAATCAGGAATTTATAGATGCTATTTTCTCATTTCAACCTTTTGATGTAATCTAAATCTTTTGTAAGGCAGTGAACCTTCCTGATTTTGAGTAGTGAGCTCTAGGCAATGTGCTTGAATGCAAGTGCATTCCCCATTTTGTAAAACACTTATATTTTGAGTACTCAAATTGTGGATTGACCTCCACCATGGTTTTTCCCTTAACCGGGTTTCCACGTAAAAATCCTTGTGTTATGGTGTTGTGGCTTATTGTTCTATGTTCATGCATCTTTCTTTTGATTGAATGTTACATACACTTGAAGAGAACAGATTAATAATGTTAAAAATTGCACAACACTGATTCACTCCCCCCTCTCAGTGTTGCTTGAGTCCAACAAGGTATTCAATTACTCTTAGGCCCTCATTTTATTCATCTCTACCTTATAATCCATTTTGAAGGGTAACAACTATAGACAAACCTTTATAGTGGTGAAATTCAATTGCTACATTCCTTTGGAGGATTGAAAGATCTTTTTTGTGTGTTGAATGTTCACATTTGAATTTTATGGAGAGATATATAATGCATGGCACCCTCTAGTTGGATAATACATGGTAGCCAAACCATAAGGAGCATCTACAATATTGTGCACTAGGAATTCCATCATTTGTTCAAACTTTTCTTATCACCTAAAATTGGATGTGCTTTTTGTAATGTTGACCCATATCCCTTTTTTCTCATTATCTTTTACCATAAATTTATTTATCTATTTATTAGAACATAATGCTATTAAGGATCATACCATTATAATTTATATATTATTCTAATATAAGATTGTAAAAGCTTATGCTTATTATATGCTTTACAAAGCATATATTTAATAATTAATAATATAATAATTATTACATTATTAATTATTTAAAAATTATTATTTAAATAGGTGTAACTAATATCTCTTCTAGTATTTTTCCACCCCTTATCCTATATATAAGGAGGCTCTCTCTTATTGATAGTAGTGAGAGAATTTGGAGATGCATACTAAATTCTATCTCTATGCACATGAAGTATTATTGGCCATGTGGAAGTAAAAAAAATGTTCTCAACATTTTGTATATGTTCTAAGAGACCATATTGTAAGTATATTTATAATTAGATGATGCTTTATGGAGTTTTTTAAATGTGGAATGTTTTTCCCATGTATATGTTGTGTAATGTGTTTAAATATACAAGTCTATAATTCTCATTTTATTTATGTATATGTTTGAAGAGTCAAGAAGGACTGGTTCCGTGTTGAAGCAGTTTAATACAAAAAATATTGCATTGATACCAAAAGTCAAAGATCCAAAAACTTTTGCAGACTTTAGGCTGATCTCTTTGTGCAACTCAATATATAAGATTATTACAAAATCTATTATCTTTGGCTTTAGCCTCTTATAGCTAAGATAATCTCTCCTAAGCAAGGGGGATTTGTTCCAGGCATAGAGATACTTGAGGGTGCTATTTTTACACATGAGGTTTTGCATTATTTCAAAGAGCATAATATCCCATCTTTCATTATCAAAATTGACATGATGAAAGCTTATGACAAAGTGAATTGGAAAATTTTGATGCAAATTTTGCAAAAGTTTGGTTTTAGCCACAAATTGTGTAAGTGGATTGATTCATGTATTTCATCTACAAAATTCTCTATTAATAGGGTTTCAGTAGGGTTTTTCAGCTCAACTCAAGGTGTACGGCAAGGTGACCCATTTTCTCCTTTTATTTTTATAATAATGGTTGAAGCTTTGAGTAGATTGATCAATCAAGCACATCATTAGGGTTTTTGGAAAGGTATTTTAATTCCCCAAACAAATATTGCAGCTACTCATAATTTGTTTGCAGATGATACTTCCTTATTTGGGAAATCTTCATTACAAGAGGCAACTCAGATGAAGTGCATTCTTGACAAGTACACCTCTATCTCTGGCCAAAAGATAAATGCAGCCAAGTCAAAGATTTATATTTTCAATACTAGTGCTCCTCTCAAACGAAGGATTGTGAGGATTTTGGGTTTTCAATTAGCAGAAATTCCATGTACTTATCTAGGAATTCCTTTATTTATGGGCTCTAACAAATTTGCATATTGGGGAAAAATTATAGACAAAATTAAGTGTAGGATCCTCTCTTGGAAAGCAAGATGGATTTCATTGGTGGGCATAATCTTGCTAGTTAAATCAGTTCTTTCCTCCATTCCAAACTACTACCTTGCTGTTTTGAAAGCTCCAAAGCTCATTGTCATTCAAATAGAAAAAATGATCAGGGGTTTTTTGTGGTGAGGTAACATGGATGATCACAAATAATTGCCTCTTATATCTTTAGATAAAATGAGCACTAATAAGCTTAAAGGTGGGGTTGGTCTACATGATTTAATGTAAAGAAATATGGCCTTTGGTGCAAAATTAGTCTGGTATATGTATTCTAGGCCACAATTGAAGTGGTGTGCTATCATGCAGGCTAAGTATTTAGATAATCAATCTTCTTGCGGAATTTTGACCATTGCAAACCCACCTAATGGTTCTGCTATTTGGAACTTTATGTTAGCTTGTCGTGATGTAATTGTTTCATACATTTCATGGGAGGTACACAATGGTGAGGATGTCCACTTTTGGAAGGATTCATGGAATGGCCACCTGCCACTCATCTCTTTATAGTAGTTGATAGTTGCACAAAAGCTTTTCTCTCAAAAAATTGGGGAACTAAATTGATAAATTATGTTGATTCAGTCAACATATTCACTGTTGCTGTGACATGGAAATACTTCTCTAGATTACCCATTCCTCCTAATGAGATTGATTTTCTACAAAAGATCTTAAGGTCTAGAGTTGTATTCCTCTCTAATAAAAATGACAGGATCATTTGGGCTTCGTCAAGGAATGGCCATTATTCAGTCAAGCAAGGTTATGTAGCAATAACTTCTAAAGGGAAACATTTGAATAAACATAGATCATTTTTCATTTTGTCAGAACTTGATGGTGTTACCCAAAGTTGGTAGCTTTGCCTGGTTGGCATTAAGACACAAAATATTGACAAGTGATAAGTTAACCAAGCTAGGTATTGCAGATCCATTCCAGTGTGTTCTTTTGGCGAAGCTTCTGAAATTGTAGATCATTTGTTGGTCCAGTGCTCATATGCACAAGGTTGTTGGGAGTTTTTCAAGCATAAATTATCATGTTATTTGATATTGCAAAATACACTTTGGTGGGACCTGTTTTCTTCTTGGCCAATACTTTACAAGTCTGCATTGTTTGTTTCTATTTGGAGGATTATTCCAGCAGTGGTCATCTGGTCAGTTTGGTGGGAGCGTAATAAGAGAATTTTTAGAAATGAAAAATATTTGATTGGTAAGATTTTAATAACAATTGAAAAGGCAGTCTCAGAGGGTGTAAATACTTATGTACAAAGTCATAAATCAGTTGCTTCAATCTTCACCAATTGGGATTGTCAGATTTTGCAAAATTGGAAGTATATTGTGATTCCATTCAAAGGAAGTTTGTTGCAACCAATCAAGTAGAAGGTGGATAGAACAAAGGTTAAATGGGTACCTCCCAAACAAGATTTTAGTAAAATCAACTTTGATGTACCCTATTGGCATAATCTGGGTGTCTTAGGGGCAGGAATGTGTATTCGAAATTCAAATGGTGATCTTCTAGCTGCTAAATATATTCATTTTCCTAAAGGGGCCAACAATTTAGCTGAAGCACAAGTGCTCTTGCATGGTTTATCCTTGGCACAGTCATTGGCCATCAAAAACGTTCATGTGGAAGGAGATTCCTTATTGATTATTAATGCTTGTAAGAACCAAACTATTCCTAATTGGTAGCTTGAATATATACTTCGAAAAGGTTCGAGATTATTTTCTTATTTTGAATCAATCATCATTTCTCATACATATCGAGAAGGAAATCAACTTGCTCATCTTTTAGCAAATCTGGGGTGTGAAGGGAATGAAATTCAAATATTCAAGGATAGCAATATTAAGAACTTTCCATCCATTGAGGCTATTGTTAACAATGAAAAAGGTAATTGATATTCCATACGCGGGGTGTGGATTTGCAATGTTTTTTTAACATCTTTTGGGCTAGCGTAGGTACAAAATTTTAACACAGGATAAGATAGAAATTTATAGACTAAAAATGCAGATGCAAAGTTGGAACCTGTATCAATTGGAAGCCACCAAAGCCCCCACAATTTCCTCTTGGTTCTGATTGTTCCTTCCAAGTAGGCAACACACCAATATCTGTTGTTCCACATCCTCAATGAGCACTTAGAAAATTCCATGGCTCCACTTGCATGGAAACACTCCAACAATGAAGCTGTCAGCCACAAATTCATTATTGACTTAATATTATTCAATCACCCTATATTGGCAGTGCACCAAAATGCTGATATTGGTCTTGATAAAATATTTCAATGAATGGTGTGGTTTGGTGGTTGCCATGAGGATAATAATCATGTTGTTCATATGGTCGATTATGCTTATGATAGTAGGGGTCTTTTTTTGAGCTGCATATGATTTGGTTAAAATTTCTTTAAGGTTGGCTATGTATTTTGATAGTATGGGTCTGTTGGTTCTACAGTTTGGTTGTATTTGAATATTTTGGCTATCTAGAGCCATCATATCGGTTTTTTATGTCTCAGAAATGTTGGGCTTTAATGGCTTTTCATGCTATTGAAGAGCCAATCAAGCAAATTTGGATATCTCAAACATTGTAAATCTTTTTATATATATTTATATATATGGGCTCAATGCTCTTTACCAAAAAAAAAAAAGATCCTAATTTCTAACATGGTATTGGATCCAATTAAGAAATTATAATCATTTTTTAATATTTGAATAGATTTTTCATTCTAATCATTTTATAAATGATATTGCTTTAAAAATATAGTTTGAGAAAGTATAATTTCTATTATTATTATTTTTTAAAAAAAGAAAGAAATTTTCATACTATTTAATAACCATGAATGAAAAAGTTAGGCTATTTAGAACTTATTGTAGATCTAATTTATTCTAACTAATTATGGTTGGTAAATACCAAAAGAAGACAATACTATAAGCTATAAGTTCTAAGTAGGAAATAAAAATCTAAGGATGGTAAATTCAAAATGAATTCCTCCCAAATATATTAATACATGTGATAAAATGTTTTCTAGATATTGCATATAACCATGAGGAAGCAAGAGTCGTTTCATTTACTCCATCCTTACACCTAAGAATCATGCACATACGTAAACATATGTGGCCAACCCAAGTGGGTGATGTAGTGATTTTAACTCTTTTATATCCAATTAACACTAGAATAAATCTTGTTTGATCAGAGGAAACACAAAATATAGAAAATCATCCTTAATTAGGTTTGATATATTGAAGTATCTCACAACACAAGGTTGAACATGTTTTTAAGATATCTCTTGATGTATAACTACCTTATACAATTATAAAGATATGGTTATACATAACTATGAAACTATTACCAATCTTATATAATTATTTATTATAATTAACATAATTTAAAAATATCCAATACGAAAAATAGTTTTAAAAATAAAATAATTTAAGAGAACCTATTAAAATATCATTATTATATATTAAATATGTAGAGTAATCATAAATTGGACTAAACTTACCTAAATGAGTTGGACTAAAATGTTTGCATAATAATTATGGCCTTTTAAAAAACATTGAGATAGGTGTACTAAAGTAATTTTTTATTTCCCATGTTACCTTTTTGAATTATTCTTATTGGTACCTCACAAACAATTTATCCTTTTAAAAAGGTGCGAGCTACTACAAGACCAAACTTCACACCACAATTAAATAAAACCAACCCTTTCATATAAATTTTAGTTTTTTTTTAATTCTCACTTCTATTTAAAGAAACAACTAGTTAGGGATGAGATATGTAATGTTTTTGATTAATTAAGCAAGGAAAGGGCCCTGATCCCTAACAAAAGTAGCACATTATTCCAACAAATAGAAACTAGACAAAACAAAAAAATTGAGGAAGCAAAACAAAAGGAGAACCACTTCCCCAATCCCAACTAACCAAAAAGAACATTAACCTATACCAATAGTATCAAACCAAATATATCTATCAAGTATCTAGTACTGAAATAACCAGTCCATATTATCAACCATCCACAAAAAAGGTTATATAAACATAACCTATAACGAGTACCCAACAAGTTACCAAAGTTTAGAACAAAAATAAAAGTTAACTTAATACTTGGTCCAGGCATCTAAAGCCAATACCACTATAACTCCACAAAAAGGAATGATAAAACCACATGAAAGCCAGTAACAAAAAGCAGGGAAAACAAGAACTGAGGATTAAGCATCCTCAATAAGGCTCCACGCCTTCATCAGGTCCTCAACCAAATCTTCAAAGCTATCTTTGACCTCCATCTTCCCTGACAAATCTGCATCTTCCTTATTCTCGATTTGCATTTGTTGTTTCTATATTTTTCCTTGTCTCGAGATGGTCGCCATAACAAATTTTTTCATAACTGCATCCACAACCCTGCACATATTATGCACAACACACTCAAGAGCCTGAAACCTATTAGCATTATCATCATTCTACTTCTCAAGGAGTGCCAACCTTTCCTCCAACCTTTGCACTCTAGTTAATTCCAGACCCGTTTGATAATCCTTCAAACACTCTAGTTCCATAGTAGTTGTTCCTTTTGTTGGCATATGGCTTGGGGGGATTTTTTATGGCTTCTAGTGTTTGTCATTGATGGCAATTGAAGTCATTATCTTAGTCCACAGATCATGATCTACTTATACTAGTAGAAAATGTAGAAGACAGTGTGTTATCAACAAAAAGAATGAAGAACAAGGTATCTGGTTAGTTAGTCGATCTATATGCTTCATCAGATCATAATTTTGTGTTGTTGATCTCCAGGAAAGTTTGTTAAGCATGTATATTACCTTATTGGTAAGTTTTTTGGTGTTGTAGCAATCGGTGTATGAGTTAGGAGATTCAGTAGAATGATTTTCTGTTTATTTTCTCATTATGGCCAACTCAATGAATGTAGCATGTCGCGGATGTATAAGGAGTAGTTGTTTAATTGTTTCTAAGTTTGAGAATATTGTTTTGGGTCCCAGCTATGTCTTAGCTAACTTGTGTGGGCACGCATTAAAGATTGCTCATGATTTGAGCTGACTGTTGGAGATTATTTCATGTTTTATTGAAGTTGACTTAAGTGATTAAAATCTTTGCTAGTGGATATATATATATATATATATATATATATATATATATATATATATATGAGATCGATAATTCATTTTTGAGATGGAAGATGAAGTGGTGAAGGTGTGAATGTTTGAAAAGAGAAGAACAGATGTATGAGCAAACATTAGAAGATTAGTTGAGTAAGTTTTTCTTGAGAAAAAGAAGATTATTGTGAATTAGGGCAGAGCAGAGCATAGCGAGTTGCAGGATCAGACAGAAGGTTCATAATCTATTTTATGTGCTTCACCGGAATTGAATCTAGGAATTTGTAGATGTTATCTTCTCAGTTTAATTTTTGTTGTACTCACAAAAATTTTGTAAGGTAGTGAGCCTTCCTTATTTTGAGCAGTGAGCTCTAGGAAGTGTGCCTGAATGCAAGTGCATTCCCTTTTGTTCATACTTTTAACAGAGTATAAATTGTGGATTAATCTCCACCATGGTTTTTCCCCTAATAGGTTTTCCACGTAAAAATATTGGTGTTATGGTGTTTTTATCATCTTGTTCATGTGCTTGCATCTTTATTTTTGTTTATGTCCTGAAAATGGTTTAAGATCTGAATTAAAAGTCTAATTTACTGAACACTGATTCACCCCCCTCTTAGTGTTCCTTGATTCGAACAATTGGTATCAGAGCACAGTTCCTCTATAGAAGTTTATAAACTTGAGGTGGATCTTGGAATACAATGGACTCTGGTCTTCAACAACAACTTATGGTGGCACTTGATGATCTTGACTAGTCTAAAGTAGAAGTCATGGAATTAAGAGCAAATCTTGTGGATGCTGAGAAATTCATTCAATCATTGAAGGATAAAATCAATGAGTCAAGAGAAAAGAGGAAGGAACTTTGTGATCAGCTGAAGCAGAAAGAAAATAAAAACTTGGAAGATGTTCACCTGAATTAGACTCTAAAAGAGATAACTGAAGAATGTGAAAAACTTGCTAGAAATAATGCTACTTTGAAGCTTGAGATGGAATCTGTGGCAATAAAGCTAAGGAGATTGAAGAAAGGAAAAAAATGTGGAGAATCTGGCCCAATCCTTAAAAGAAAAATCTGAAGAATGCAATAGAATAAATAATGGATTCATTCAGCTAGAGATTGAATTGCAACAGTCTAGAAACAATGAACAAGAACTTGAAAGACAAATAGTTATTCTCAGTAATGAACTCACTACTACAAATGAGTACAAGGAGAAGTTTAGGATTAGTTATATTAAGCTTGATGAGCTGACTAAAGGACATAAGGATACAAATGATAAACGAGGACTTGGATATGAGAAGGAAGAAAGCTCCGGATCTAAACATAAGGATTCTAGACAAAGAAATCAGATGAACAAAGGGAAAAGGTATCCTGTAAGACAACCCAATGCTCAAAATTTTAATGGTTACTACTTTGCTTGTAATAAATTTGGTCATATGGCTTCTTAGTGTAGAAGTAAAATAAATTCAAGCAGTCCATCATTTCTCGGTCAGTGTTTTAATTGAAAAAAGCTAGGTCACACGTCTATTGAATGCAGAAGTATGTTTGTCAGTTTAAAAAATGTTAAATGCTATAATTGTGGAAGATTTGGGCATGTTTCTAGTCAATGCCGATCAGGAGGAAATCAATGGAATGAGTGGTCTAGATAGAGAAATATGGTGTGTTATAGTTGCAATAGATTTGGTCACATTGCAAGATTCTGTAGGAACTAGAACATGGATAGAAGAGGTCTGGTATATCAAGAAAGAAATTCACAGAAAAATGACAAAGGAAAAAGAAAAGTGACTGTGGAAGAAATAAGAGATCAGATGAATAAAACATGGGTAAAGAAGAGTGGATCTGATGAAGGAAATAAGCCCATACCAGAAGCTGCCTTTGGTAATCCCTCCGGTAATTCCTCTAAAAATTGACCTAAGGCCATTGGCCTAGGGGGAGTTTTTCAAGGAAGATCCTTTGGCCCCCTATCGGTAGATGGCACCGAAATGCAGAAAATTGTCAGTAGCTGTGATAAAAGATTGAAAATGCTTCAGTAATCACTTATGCAGGAACATGAGAAGCAGAAGGTCCACAGACAAATTTTTTCTTTTGTTGTCTAAGAAAATAGAAGTTACCGAAACTCCTAGGGAAAAGTGTTTGATGCAGCTAAAAAGGTTAGGTGCACGAAGTCATAAAAGGGTACTTTGAACTCTCATTTGTCACCTTGCATTGTAGGAGAATAGAAGGAGAGCCTCTGCAACACAATATCAAAGGATTAAAGAAAATTCAATGGCGAATTCTTTAGGTATTTCAGTTGCTTGTAGAATTTCAAAATTTTGTGCTCGGTAGAAAACCTTGTTCTGTACAAAAAGTAAAATGAAGCAAATCAAAGGAACAATGACTTTGGATGAATATAGTAGTAGAAAGATCAGGGATGTAATAAATTTGTTGCCAGCTGGTGAATTGAAGTGGCTTGAAGGTGTGAAACATAAGAATTTGGACATTTGGAATGAGTTTCCCTATTTCGTCAACGCGGAAGTGGTTAGGTTTATCTTGAATAGATTGGATGATGATATCCTTACTCTGGATAAACCCTATCAAATTTCCAAAGAGGTGATCAAAAATCTAATAGGATTATGCAATATTGGAGATGTTCCGAAAAAGAAGTCGATTCGGAACAAGGAAGTCGAAACCCTAACCAGAGTGATAGGAGATCAAAGAGCTCTGTTAATTTCAACAATCACAGATCCAATAACTAGGTACATTGCACATGGAATTTCATATAAAATTTTCTTCAGAAACAGGGAAGGATCAACCTCAGCAGGCGCAGTTTACATTTCGCACAAAATGATAATGGAAAATGAAGACTTTGATCTATGTGGATTGATGAAGGATCAATTGATGGAAAATGTACAATTAACGAAGGATGTAGATTACCCCTTCAGGTTTGATACCCTAGTTATATGCATTATGATGTATTTTCTGAATTGCTTGCCTCAAAATGACAATGTGGTATGGAAGGAAAATGAATGTGTTTGTATGAAATTTTTTAAGCATTTCAATACTCTGGAAAATTGTGAGCAAGTTCATGAAAAATTATTTAGAGAATTGTTGGGAAAGTTTGGAATAGTTGGCATCTCTCTTCCGGTAAGAGCAGTTGAAGTTGCGTCCTCTTCCGGTAAGATGGAGAAGAAGTAGAAAAGGGCTCTAGAGTTTGTAGATGACATTCCTCCAACACACAAATCTCCAAGAACTGAAGAAAAATGCAAAGAGCAAGTAATTGTGGATATACCAGATGAAGATTCTGATGATTACACTCTAAGAGATGAACCAGAATCAGTTGAACCAGATGTGGTGATAGCAGAAGAAAGCGATGAAGTTGCTTTATTCAACAAAGATACTGCAGATTGTTCAGGAGGAAGATGGAATGCAAAAGATTGCTGACATATGGTTAAATGGACCATCATATGAACAAGACTTCATTAACAACACTCTAGGAAGATACTTTGTGCACAACAACATTGAATTGGAAAGTTTTCATAATGTACTTCTAGAAGAATTGATTGAATGTATCAGGGAGGCTATGGCCTCTGTGCCTTAGGACAGGAAAGAGGAAGAATTAATTCTACATCTGAAGGAGTAGTTTAGGCTGTCTCTCACCAAACTGAAGAAGAAAATGAATGTGTTAAGGTAATGCATTGACTCAACAAATAAGGTCTAAAATTATTGTCTTTGGTGGCCACATGTGGTTGGTAAATACAAGGACAAGCTGGAGCAAATTGAGAGTGAGTTGATCATAATTGGTCAAGATTACAATATGTTTCAGGACCAGGATGAAGCAGTCAAGAAAAAGATTCACGAGTTGCAGACTAAGCATGCAAAGTTTCACTTTGCTAGAAACACTCTTATGGACACTTTCTGGAAAGTGAAGGATCTAACTGAATGTAGAATGGAGCAACAAATTGAGATTCTGAAGAAAGGTGAGAAGTTGGAAGAAGCGATTACAATTCCAGAATCCCTCATTCAGATCATCAACTGGACATCAGAAAACAACAGTTTGATAATAATTATTGGGATTGCAGTAGATGCTTGGAAGAAATTTCTTCCGGAGATAAAGGATAAGTATAAACTAATTTTCTAATTTGTGCAACAATTGTAATTTCTCAAATTTTGATCAATTTTCACATCAATAAAAGGTGAGAGAGTGCAGTGTAAATTTTAGCAAAAGGAGAGTAAGCAGTAAAGTTTTGTCATTTATGTCAAAGGGGGAGGAGAGCAGTGAAATTTTTTATTGACATTCTAAGGGGGAGCAGTGTTTTGTTGTGTTTTGGAATTTTGAGTTTTGGTTTCGACACTTAGTCATTTTTCACTAAGTGTTGCCATCAATGCCAAAGGGGGAGATTGTTGGCATATGGATTGGGGATATTTTTATGGCTTCTAGAGTTTTCATTGATGGCAACTGAAGTCATTATCTCAGTCCACAAATTAGGATCTACTTATACCAGTAGAAAATGTAGAAGACAATGTGTTACCGACAGAAAGCATGAAGAACAAGGTATCTAGTTAGTTAGTCGATCTATATGCTTCACCGGATCATCATTTTGTGTTGTGGATCCACAAGAAAGTTTCTTAAGCATGTATGTTACCTTATTGGTAAGTTTTGTGGTGTTGTAGCAATCAGTGTACGAGTTAGGAGATTCAGTAAAATGATTTTTTGTTTATTTTCTCATTATGGCGACTCAATGAATGTAGCGTGTTGTGGATGTGTAAGGAGTAGTTGTTTAATTGTTTCTAAGTTTGAGAATATTGTTTTGGGTCCCAAATATGTCTTAGCTAACTTGTGTGGGTACACATTAAAGATTGCTCATGATTTGAGCTGACTGTTGGAGATTATTTCATGTTTTATTGAAGCTGACTTAAGTGATTAAAATCTTTGCTAGTAGATATATATATGAGACCGGTAATTCATTTTTGAGATAGAAGAAAAAGTAGTGAAGGTGTGAATGTGCGAAAAGAGCAGAAGAGATGTATGAGTGAACATTAGAAGATTAGTTGAGTAATTTTTTCTTGAGTAGAAGAAGATTATTGTGAATTAGGGCAGAGCAGAGTAGAGCGAGTTGCAGGATCAGACATAAGGTTCAAAATCTATTTTATGTGCTTTACCATAACTGAATCCAGGAATTTGTAGATGCTATCTTCTCAGTTCAATTTTTGTTGTAATCACAAAATTTTTGTAAGGCAGTGAGCCTTCCTTATTTTGAGCAGTGAGCTCTAGGCAGTGTGCCTGAATGCAAGTGCATTCCCTTTTGTTCATATTTTAACAAAGTATAAATTGTGGATTAATCTCCACTGTGGTTTTTCCCCTAACAGGGTTTCCACGTAAAAATATTGGTGTTATGGTGTTTTTATCATCTTGTTCATGTGCTTGCATCTTTATATCTGTTTATGTCCTGAAAATGGTTTAAGATTTGAATTAAAAGTCTAATTTGCTGAACACTGATTCACCCCCTCCTCTCAGTGTTCCTTGAGTCCAACACCTTTATCCTCAATCATATCAATATCCTCCTCAACATCCTACACATCCTCCCGCTGATTGATATCCTGCTCCTCCTCCTGACTCGAGTCTTCCACCTCCTCCGACCTTGAATCCACTTCCTCAGGAGAGC
The DNA here is from genome assembly GCA_007258455.2 of Sequoia sempervirens. NCBI lineage: Eukaryota > Viridiplantae > Streptophyta > Pinopsida > Cupressales > Cupressaceae > Sequoia > Sequoia sempervirens. Next base: position 99,616 of record VDFB02360598.1, read on the forward strand.
CAACATCGCCTAGGCTATCTGGCACACATTCTTCGGAGGAAGAATCTTTTTCCTCCCTAGCAGGACTCTTTTTCCCCTTATTGTCCAGATGCTCTTCCAAAATCTTTTCCTTTGAAATTTTATATTTTTAATTGTTGCCTGACCCCTTGGATGCAGCCAAAGCAAGGTGGGTAGATCTTTGGCCCACCAGGGTAGTGGACTCACATTCTGGGCTATTTTCATTATCATCTGGAATAGTTATAGTGTTAGGGTCAACACCTAGCTCATGAATCAACAATTTACTTTTCTTATTTGCAATAGAAGCCAAGGGGTAGCCTTTCATTTTTCATGGGTTATCTTAAGGAGAGCTGACCAAGTAGGATCCACAACATTAGGTGAGGCTTTATTTGGTTCTTTGGTTGGGGAGTGGGGTTGGCTCTCAATAAGTTCAATTTTCACAGAGCTCTTAGGAGTGGGATTCTCAATCAAATTATGGAAAACATTTCTTTGCAGGGTGGTAGAAAGGACATATTTGCATATGGCATGAATCAAACCTTGGTGCAAAGGAGGGTTAACTCCATCGATAAGGCTTTGTTTCAGGGATGAGAGGAGGAAAAAGGGTAAATTTATTTTTTCTTGGTGCCTGATATGATTTAATAGTGGAAAATGATAACCATGGATGAACTGAAAATGACCTTCTAAAGTAAAGTACTTCATGACAAAAAAGTAGGCATTGTGGTAAGGGGTCGACAACCATTCTAGAATCATTGGGCTTTTTCTTTAGCTTCAAAAAACATTAATATAAGTTTGGTAATTTCTAGTACTTACCTTTTCAATCTTCTTCCCTTCATATGCAAGACCTGTCACTTTGGCTATAAGCTTTACATCAACTGTAAAATGGAGACCACCCAACTCAAATTCACCATCTATCCAAGCATTCGTGAACTTATAACTGAGTTGTTCGCTATAACCTTCCATGGCCACAAAGTACAGAGTGAACCCTTCCCTTTCAAACAAGCCCCACAACTTTGCATTCTTTTTGAGAGAGTCATATTGACTTAGTTCCATCCTCTTCCTAGGGCCTCCCATGGTATTATCTTGAGTTTGAATATCCTTAGGAAGGAGAAAATACTCGGCTCTTCAGCCTCCCTCATTCACCATAGATGCTACTAGCAATTCAAAAAAATTTGGTTTTGATAGAGACTTGGTGGCTTTTCATTTGTGAGACCAATAGCTCGAACCTTTTGGCACAATGTGTTTAAAATAATCAATTTGCATAAAAATCTTAGTCTCATATTTTTTAAGCCCGCCATTAAAAGAAATGACAGTTTTGCCACCTTTAGGAAACATGATTACTTTTTTTTTAATTCCCACCTTCACGTCAACAATAACACATGTCAAAATGTCTTTTCTCACATCTATCGCCAGATTTTTAGAGATATGAGAAATAATCACCATTACTTCTTTCTCATTATCACATGAGGTTTCCAAATGAGTCTATCTTTTCATTTTATTTCTTTTTAATTCTTTGAGATCTTGTGTACACCTGCTTTTAATAAAGTACCTCCCCTCCTATCCTTTCAACTTTCCCAACAACCATAAGAGAAAGATGATGATAGTTATGACAACTGGACAACACCGTCACCTCCTCATGTCAAATAAAATCATTCTACCCATGAAGAATTAATTGGATCTCCCAAACTATCCTTAGAAATTATTTCTTTAATTTGATTTGATAAATGGGTGAAGTCCCAATATTTCCAAGACAGATGTTGTAAGCCAAAATTTTCCATAGCATCGAAAACCTTGTTGCCTTCCCTATAAATATGGATTATCTTACAAATTTGAAAGGAATGTAACATATGTTTACAATCGTCCAAGATATCTTTTATCTCCCAAGGAGCATCGACCTTATTATTTAAGTAGTCAATTACTAACTTGGAATCTCCTTCCACCATCACTTTAGTATAGCCCTTATCTTTGAGGTAGCATATTCTAGCCCATACAACATAAGCCCCAACCAAGTTATTTGTTGTTGCTCCTAGACCCTTGTTTTACCCGACCACATAAATGCCTTGATGGTTCCTTACAATTATACCTACACCCTCTAGACAAAGGTTCCCTTTATAACACCCATCAAAGTTACATTTAATCCACCTTGGATCCGAGGGAATCCAAATAGTGATTTATCTTATCAGTTGTTTAGTCCAATTGACATTGTTAAGGTCATGAGATATTCCCCATAGTTGCTTGATTCACATCTCTTGATATGATGGCCTTTTCTTTGATGGAGCATACTTACAGCTCTCAAGAATTTCTTGAATTTGTCTCCTGATAGACATACATAACTCTTTACTATTCTTAGCTACATCTTTAAAAACTATGTTGTTCCTCTCTTTCCACAAATCCCAGGTGAGGAACGGGGGAAATTGTTTCCAAAGGTCGATAATAATATTGTGAGAATAGGGACATATACTCCAACCATCAACAAACATCTTAACCAAAGGAGGAAAGACCCAATCAATCAACAAGTTCTTTAGGAAAAAATACCAAACTTCTTGAGCATAAGGACACTAAAACAAAAAGTGCACAATGGATTCTTCCTCATTATTACAAAGGTAGCACTTATTCACTAGATACCATCCCCTTTTCTTTATATTTTCAATTGGAAATATCTTTCCATGCATCACTATCCACCAAAAATAGTTGATCTTGGGGATTAAATTCTTGCTCCACACCATTTTCTAGTTAAAATCCCCCTTTTGGAACATTTGAGATTCCATCAACTCATAAACAAATTTAACCAAAAATCTCCCCAAAGTACTTTTTGTCCAAATCCACTCATCATCCTTGTATACTGAGAATAGATCGGGATCACCAATTTGCCTCAGGAGGGAGTCCAAAGCAACATCCCAATTCAGTTGTCTACTAACCCTAAGAATAACATTATTCAAATAGTTTTTAAAGTCCATCCATTTTGGTCTCTGCCCTTCCTAGTTTATATAATTGGAAACCTTTTTTCCAATATTTCTTTTCAACCTAATTCTGATTTGCTGGAGGTTGTTGTAGGCAGACAAGGGAGCATAGGAAGTCCACGCATCCTCCCAAAAATCTATTTTATGACCATTTCCAATTCTCAATTTTGCTCCTTTTGTTAGAGTACCTCTAATCTTTAGCAAGTTATTCCAAAAAACTGAACCATAAGGAAGATCCTTTTTTATGAGGAAACAATTTGCATCCTTATTTCCCAAATACTTAGCCTGCAAAATCTGTACCCAATCCTTTTCTCCTTCCAAAAGAAACCATCCCATTTTTTCCATAATAGCTCTATTGAACACTTTTATTCTTCTTACACCCAATCCACCATCCCTCTTCGAAGTGCAAACAATATCCCATTTGACAAGCGTCATTCTTTTTCTCTCTTCCATACCCGACCAAAGAAATATCCTTTGTATCATTTTAATTTTCTTAGCAATGTAATCCAAAATGTTAAAGAGAGAGAGATAACAAACCAGGATATTCTGTAAGGAATCTTTTAAAAGCTAAACTTTCCTAGCAAAACTTAGCAATTTACCCTTCCAACTTGCCAACTTCTTTTTATTTTTTTCCACAATATAATTCTAGTAATTACTATGAGGTTTTCTTGAGATTAAAGGTAATCCAAGGTAGGTAGCTAGAAATTTAGCCTCCTGGCAACCTAGAATATTCATAACTTTCTCTTTTATAATTTGGCTGGTATTAAAGAAATAAATCTTTCTTTTTCTGGTAATTGATATGTTGGCCTGAGAGATGAGCATATCTATCAAGAACTTCTTTCCATTGTATTACTTCCAGAATAGAAGCCTCCCCAAAAGTATAGTGTCATCGAAAAATTGTTGGTGTGAGGCCAATGGGAGGGATGAAGCAGCACATAAACTTTTCAACTTTTTATTAACAAGCTGTCTCTAAATATTTCTGCCCAAAGCTTCAACAATTATAACAAACAGGTAAGGAGACAATGGGTCACCCTGTCTCAAACCACGACCACAAGATAAGAAGCCTTGTGTCACCCCATTAACCAAGATTGAATACTTAGGGGTAGTAACACAAGATCTGATTAGGTTGAGAAATTTTCCTTTGAAACCAAAATTTTCAAGAACAACAAACAAGAAATTCCAAAAGACCTAATCATAGGCCTTAGAAATATTGAGTTTCAAAGCCATACCTTGTTTTTTACTAAGGTCCATAGAATGTAACACCTCATGAGTGTAAATGACCACATCCAAAAAATTTATTCCCTATACAAATCCCTTCTGGTTAACAACAATCAACTTATTCAGAACTAATTTCAGTCTATTAACCATTATCTTAGAACATATATTATAAGTGGTGTTACATAAACTGATTGATCTATAGTCATTCATAGAAGCAAATTTATTTGACTTAGGGATCATCGCAATGAAGGTGGTGTTCATCTAATTTAAAAGTCTTCCTAATCTGAAAAAATCCTTGACAATATTGAACAGGTCAGAGGAAACAATATACCAATAATCCTGAAAGAAACTTGGAGAAAATCCATCCAACCCTGACACTTTAAAAGCACCAAAGGAGAATACTGACTCCTTAACTTCTTCCAAAGAAACAACTTTAGACATTTCTTTCAAATCTAGTTCTGAGATGACATTTGGAATCACTTGCAGAAAGTCCTCTAGTTTAGAAATATCCACCATAGGTATTTCAAGGAAATTTGAGAAGAAAACAACTTCCTTTGCAATATCCTCCTCCCTCTCTAGTCTTGTCCCATTAGGGGAATCTAAATTTTTTATCATGTTTCTACATTTGTGTTTTAAGGTGGACTGATGAAAGAACTTTGTATTTCCGTCCCCTTCCCTCAATCATTGAATTCTTGATTTATGTTTCCAGAAAATTTCTTCCTTTTTGTTTATTTTGTACCATTGAGCTCTAAGGTCCCTTTCTTGATTACAAATTTCATCATCCATCATCCCCAATTCCATCAGATCGTGAATCTCTTTAAGTTTTAGGCTTAAATATTTTTTGGTGGTAGAAATATTCCCAAACGAATACTTATTCCAACCTTTAACTTTCTCTTTGATCATTTTTAGCTTTTGAGCTAAACGGTACATGGGAGTGCCATCACACCATTCTTCTACCAAAGATTTGAAGTCCAGATGAAGAGACCACATTATTTCATATCTGAATGGAAAAGGTCTTTTCTTAATATTATCCTCCCACTCTAGAAGGAGAGTACTATGGTCTGAGCCAGTTCTAGGGAGAGCCATAAGGGTGAGATTCTACAGAATGTTTCAGTTGGAGGAGACAAAAAAATGGTCTAATTTAAGTTGAATTAAATTGCTACCCTGTCTTCTATTAGTCCATGTAAAAAGAGATCCCCTCAAAGGAATATCTAAAATCCCCATAGAGTTTAAGAAACTCGATAAGTCCATGCTATCAGAGAAGTCATTAAGACCACCACACTTTTCTGAAGGATACAATGGGGAATTAAAATCCCCCCCAAACATCCAAAACTCCTTTTTATTGATAATAATACCTTCCAACAGATTACAGAGATCAAGTCTATCCAATCTTGAGTTAGGACCATAGATACTGACCATATTCCACTTGACCGAAGTAATCATATCGTTCATGGAAACTATAAGACAATTCTTATTGCAAAAAAATAGTTCTCCAACAAGCCTAATAGAGTTCCAACAAGTCACAATCCCTTCAGAGGCTCCATCAACATCACTTACTTCAAAATTGGCACTAGGCCAAAGCTATTTAATCACCTTTTCAACATTTTCTCTTTTCATTTTAGTCTCCTGTATTAAGATAACGTCCAGTTTCACCTCTGCCAAATAGGCCTTGATTTTTTTTTTTGTAGGGGTCATTAAGTCCCCTCACATTCCAAGATAGCAAACACATCAGTTCAAAAAGGAGAAGTAGTATTATCATGATACTACTAAAGGATGGGAGAGGATCTCCCCCTACTTCTTTTTGGATTTACTCCCAGCTAGGGATTCAAGAGTTCTCTGCTTTCCAACAACCACATCCTTAGTTGTATCTTTATTCCTCAATTCTTTCAAGGGAGGGCTACCCACTTTATTGTTTCCTCCCACATCCAATTTCTTCTTCTTCCTTGATTTTGTATTTATCCATTCCTCATCCACAACACCCTCTTTTTGGGGGGAATTTTCATTCAACATACTTTTATTGGCTTCTTGCTTATTTTCCTTCTCTTGTTTATTTTCTAGTGTTTGATCCATCATCAATCCCAATCCTACCCAAGAGAGCTCAGGAGAGGAAGTCAACAACCTTTCCATATGGATTTCTATCTCACCTTCCTCTAGGGATTCCTTCTATTGTTCCTGGAGTTTGACATCAACTCCCTCCTTTTCTTGTGGTAGCTTCTGTAAATTCTCCAATTCTTCCTTATCATTTTGTGGTTCGAGGTACTTTCCCAGAGAGGGTGAGGAGGTGAATCCTTCAACACCTTCCTTAGGAAGGGCCATTTCCAAATTGTCGTGGGGGCACAATCGGTTAGAGACTGACCCTCAGTCACAATCAAATTTTGAGAAGGCACCAACACCTTATCAAAAAGCAGCAAGGCCAAGTTAGGGTTTGGTACAATAGGCTCCTTTAGCAGGTTCTTTTGATCTACAATTTTTAAGGGAGATTCAATCTATATTTTCTTAGGTTCAAGAGGGAGCTTTCTACAAGCATCCTATAAATGACCAAACTTATTACACCCCTGACAAAAAACCATGGCCTTTTCATATTCCAACGGTTGAACCCATTTGCAAAATTTTGAATTTAAATTCACAGAGGTAGGAAGAATTGTATTGACAACCACATTCACACACATTCTTGCATATACTGGTCGAGACTTAAGAAGGGTTACTTTATCCACCACAACTAGGGTGCCAAATGAGTCTGCAATACCTTTAAAAACATTTTGGTGCCAAAATTCCAAAGGTAAACCAGGGAGCCTAACCCAAGTTGGGGCTACCTTACCCAGGTTAGTAGAGGCATCAAACCCTGGTTTCCACTTACACATGATAAAATATTCTTAAAGCTTTTATCAAAAGCCCAGGGTCCTCCCGTGAGGACCTTAATCATATCCTCAAAGATAACAAAAGTAAATAAAAATAAACCTTTGACCATAGCAATGATAGATATGCTACCCTTAAGATTCCAAGTGTTAGTAGCCCACTTATGTACCTGATCAATATTGGGACGAGCAACAAAGAATTTTCCAACAAGGACAACTTCAGACCCTTGATTGCATCATTCTAGATTACATCTGGGACATCCACTTTATCCCCCTCAATAGTACAAAAAGAAAAAAAAGTTTCCTTAGGATCCTTTGTCAAAACCTTCCCACCCACAAGCTTATCCATGTAGGGCGTAGGGTCCTCATCAACCAGAAAAGTGTCATTTACCCCAGGATTTGAAATATCCTTTCCCCCGAGAATGAAACCACCAGAAGAAGAATGAGAGGAAGCAACCTTTTGGGAAGGATCAGATTTCATGGTGAAGGAACCTTGATGGGCCCCCCACCAGGCCAGATCATCAGGGAGCACAAAATTATAGAAATTTGAAAAAAGGAAGCACACAGAGCTCAGAATTACACAAAATATATTGTTGAGATATGTAATGTTAAATTTATGATAGAGTTCCAATTATAAATGCATTTGGAACCAAGGCACAAGGAAATTAAGTATTCACTATGCATCACTCTATGTAATAAAAAAATTATTTCATTCCCATCATTTTTTTGAGAATGGAGGATCATTATAAGCTAGTTTGGAGGTCCAAATTTTAACATAAATATTTGAGTAGGCTTGTAGTCAATCCATAGTAAAGGAGAATCGAGCATGGTTTGTGTTAGTTTATTTTTCCTTTGGTACAAAATATCCTTTAATTAGGTAACTCATGATATTCAAGAGTCAATTTAAATGGTCTAAGGAATTATTTTGATGATTTCCATAAGGTTGAGTTAATAAGTGTATTGCACATTTTCTAAGTCTTAAGTGATGTTCTAGGTTTGATTTGGAACCAAGGCACAAGGAAATTGAGTATTCACTATGGGTGAAATCACAATACCGTGTCTCACTTTTTGCCCTAGATGGACATTTACATCAATATTTTTAATTGAATCTTCATCTTCTGAGACCTATAGCAGCTAAACCATTAAGAATTTGAAGATGATGTGAACTAGTGATTTGTGACAATTTGTGTGTAGATTCTAAATATATATATATATATGTGTGTGTGTGTGTGTGTGTGTATTTTTGATATAAATCATGAATCTTTCAACATCTCCTTTAATAACTAGTTTTAATAGAAAAACAACATTTTTAGAAAGTAACATTTGTGTCGTCCATCATAACTTTTTTTCTATAAGGATAAAATTCTAATTTTGGGAATATAAATTCTCAACATCAATATATAGGGAATGGATATTTTTTCATAATTTTTTGTTACATACATTTTTTTTAATTAATTTTTGAAGTCACTCTAACTATAATTTAGACATGCGTGTTGTCGTACAACCTAACTTGTGTATATATCAAAATCCATTTTTTATTTTTTTTAGTGAAACAAGGACATCAATACCTAGGGAAAGGGTATTTTTTGAATTTTTTTACAATGGTTTACTATTTTTTCACCTCTATAGAATGAAGAGCTTGATTTTTAGAGAAAAACCTATGTTCAGTAAAAATTAAAAATTAAATACAAGATAAAATTAAAACATATCAAAACTATACTTGTTGGAAAGCTCATTTCGAGGGATACAATCTTGCAAAAGATCATTTTTAAGTAACGTTATTTAATCCCTCAAAAGGTAAAGTAAACGTGTTTTCTTTTCACCATTTTGATAGGTGTGAAGGAGACTCCATTGTGGGTATGATTTAATACTAGAGGGGTTCTATCCAAGGGGGTTTGATCTAAGGGGGTATTATCTATCCCTCTTCAATTAAAACCCTTTAGATGGAACCTCTCAAGGATAAAATCATTATTTTTTCCAAAAAAAGTGATTCAGACAAAAATCAGCATGTCCCAAAAGTGAGACACACTATTGTGGCAACACCCCTATGCATCACTCTATGTAATAAAAAAAATATTTCATTCCCATAATTTGTTTGAGAATGGAGGATCATTATAATCTAGTTTGGAGGTCCAAATTTTAACATAAATATTTGAGTAGGCTCATAGTTGATCCATAGTAAAGGAGAATCGAGCATGGTTTGTGTTAGTCTATTTTTCCTTTGGTCCAAAATATCCTTTAATTAGGAAACTCATGATATTCAAGAGTCAATTTAAATGGTCTAAGGAATTATTGTGATGATTTCCATAAGGTTGAGTTAATAAGTGTATTGCACATTTTCTAAGTCTTAAGTGATGTTCTAGGTTTGAAGAGTTTTGTTTTTCCAAGTGTCAAAAATCATTAAAAAGTGTCAAAACCATATTACATGCATTTTGGAGGGAAACCTAATTAGTAAAAGAGTTCAAATATTATCGACCAAGTCAACATTGTCTTAGGGTTTTGGGTTATGTTCATTAGTCTTTCATAGTTTTAGTAGGCTATAATGGCAATCAAGGCACTTAATGAACATCATGGAAGCCTTAAATGTGAAGGAAATCATTTTAGAAGTCATTGAGATCATTATTTTCAACCCTTGCAAGAGTAGACATGTGGAAGACTGAAGGAATGGATAGAGCCATGCACATGGAAATCAAGGTAAAGGTACTTCTATAGGTTTGTTCTATTGAAACCATTCCACTATCATGAAGATATGCCATGATTTTCTAGCTCTAGGAAAATTCACCGCCAGCAATTCACCACCAACAATTCACCCCCAATAATTCACCATCAACTATTCATTACCGTGACATATTTATCACGTATATAATTCACCAACAATAATTCATCACCATAGTATATTCACCACACATACACTTTTCAATATTTAAGCAAACAAGAGCACCCAAAAAAGAAAAAGTACAAAGATTTTGTTGAATTCATAAAAAAGGTGTACACGGTGAATATACCATGATGATGAATTGTTGGTGGTGAATTGTAGATGTAGTGAATATGCCATGATGATGAATTGTTGGTGGTGAATTTTTGGGGGTGAATTTTTGGTGGTGAATTGTTGACGAAAAATTTGTCTAATGCTTAATTTTTTGTATATTTTATTGGAGAAGTGCAATCGTGAGAGTTTTAATGAAGCCTCTAAGGTTAAAATGTAAGTAGTATTTTTGTCACTCTTGTCACAGTCAGAAAGGATGCTTATGTTTGTTTGTGTAGAGTATGAGATGGTTTGAATGATCAAGATACTATTGAGGGTTCATAATACACCTAATGCCATAATTCAGTCATGAAATGCATTGGTAAGAGGATATGTGTCCTATAAAGCCTCTGATTGTGTTTCTACGTGCTAGGGTTTTAAATGTTGTGAAGATAGTCATATATGCTTAAGGACAATGCCAAGTATTCACCAATGTTAAAAACCCTTGTAAAATACAATACCTTAAAGGTAAGATTGATTCTCAGTAAACAAATGTATTAATGAAGTTGAGAATCATAAGGTTGAGTGACTTGTTGAGGTATCAAAAGGTTGTCAAAACCTGTTAAGCCTTATGTCTATCAAAGCTTGGAAATGCATAGAGCAAAGTCTCCATGAACCTATGTAGAACATGATGTCATCTTCATCAATGATAAGGAGCATTCTAAAGAGAGTGGTCATGAAAAATCCATGATAGTCTATGTAACAATGTGATCCATTATGTTACAAAGAAAAAGACATAAAGCTAAACGATAGTTTCATGGGTCTAAAACAATATATTGTTCTATAATCTTATGGATTTAGAAAAATTTAGGGTTAGTGTATGATTTGGCTATGGAGATAGCTACCCAAAATCTAAAGGCCTATGGAAAGCACAAAATACTCAGAAGATCAATATGACAAGAATAAATTGTATTCCTATCAATGAATGCAAAAAGAGTCAATGTAGTCGTGTGCAGAATGTAGTAGAGACCCCTTGGTTATATAGCCAAGGTGAGACACAAGATGTCATAAGATTATGACAAGTGTCTTAATCATATGACATGAGACAACTAATCACACTTACCTAGGTCACATGTGTTAGTTGTCAAGAGATAAGATAACAACTAATGACAACTAACACCTTCTAGAAGGAATCTTAGGACCTAAGTAAACTTAACATGTGAATATGTCCACTGAGTCCCTAGTAAGTGGAATAAATAGGTACAAGACATTTATTCACACCAACACCCCCCTTAAGTGCAACTTAGGGAGAAGATTATGACACCAAGATGCAAAGATGGGTCCCGACTGCTAGGAAATGCTAGGTACCCATGTATAAACACAATGCAATCTCTCACAACTGGAGAAAAGGAGAAAACGAGTGGGACAAAACTCCTCCCAAAAAGAGAGAAACAAAAAAAGAAACATGCTCTATAGGAATGACAAAACCTCAAGTGAGGAAAAAGTCCCTCCCCATAAGAGAGAATGGGGATAGTCCATGCAACCCCCCCTCAATGGAGAGTCACTACTCAAATGTCACAATGTCAAGAGTCCCCAATCTTAACTGAAGAAAGAGACAATGTAGAACAATGTGAAAGCTGATGTAGAGCGGACCAAGGATGATGATGAGTCCTCCAAATGTTGCTCCAAAAGAAATGCCAAATTGTGACAAGCACTAATAGAACTTATGGATAAAGTTGATATGAATAAAACTTTTATTTTTGAAAACCTTCAATTAAATAAAGCTATCGATCAATGCCTCCGAGCCAGCAAACGATTTGATAGGTACCGCCAACCTCTAATGCTTGACCAGGCTGATGTGATGCAAAGGATGCCGATAGAAAGGGATGCCAAAAATTAGCCACAAATCGCCGAAGAGAAAGTATCGGATGAGCAAGCAGTGTATGCTGACCAGTGAAGAGAATGAATGTCGATAGGAAACTTCATATGCCGATAGCCGACTTGACAGAGAATATTGATGGAAGTTGACTAGTTAACAATGAATCCGATGATATTAATTACTCGGCCAATCAAAGAAACCAAACCATGTTATTAAAGGATCCACCAATTTGATTTTGCAATAGCCGGGACAAGTACATTGATGGTGAATGAACGCCGATCCAAGGATCATACCCACCAATGAAGGACTGCAATGAATGAGATTAAGATTTGGCTATGGAGATAGCCACCCAAGATCTAAAGGCCTATGTAAAGCACAAAATACTCAGAAGATCAATATGACAAGAATAAACTATATTCCTATCAATGAATGCAAAAAAGAGTCAATGTAGTTGTGTTGTAGAATGTAGTAGAGACCCCTTGGTTATATAGCCAAGGTGAGGCAGAAGATGTCATAAGATTATGACACGTGTCTTAATCATATGACATGAGACAACTAATCACACTTACCTAGGTCACATGTGTTAGTTGTTAAGAGATAAGATAACAACTAATGACAACTAACACCTTCTAGAAATATTCCTTCCTATGACCTAAGTAAACTTAACATGTGTAAATAAGTCCCCTAGTAATGAATGAATTAGGTACAAGAATTTATTTACACCAACACCCCACCTTAAGTGCAACTTAGGGAGTAGCAGATTATTATGCAAGTGACACAAAGATGGGTCCCGGCTACTAGTCCATGTTAGGTACCCATGTACATATGCAAATGAAATGACAAAGAAATCTCTCACAAATGGAGAAAAGGAGAAAACCCAGTGGGACAAAACTCCTCCCCAAAAGAGAGATGAAAGATACAAAAAAGAATGCTCTTAATGAAGAATGAGAAAGCCAAAACCCCATGTGAGGAAAAAGACCCCCCCATAAGAGAGAAGTAGAAGAGAGACAATGCAGCCCCCCCTCAATGTTGAGTCTCCTGCAATGGTGGTAGAAGCTCGACATTGAATGCTGAAGATGATCCAAAAGCATCGAACAACATTACTCCCCTTAGGAAGAAACAAAACCACAGATGTATGCAGGATGTCAAGAAGATGGATGATGTATGATGTCTTTGAAGCATGCTCAAGTGTCTCTATGTCGACGCCAAAAGCTGACACACTCCAAGTAGGCGTTCTAGGCCACAATGTTGAAGAGGGAAATCGAACATCTAGTAGAGACACAATCATTCAGAGACATCATCTACCATCATACATATATTTGATACCATGTAAGATTTAGATATGGAGATAGCCACCCAAGATCTAAAGGCCTATGGAAAGCAAAAAATACTCTGAAGATCAATATGACAAGAATAAACTATATTCCTATCATTGAATGCAAAAAGAGTCAATGTATTTGTATGTAGAATGTAGTAGAGACCCCTTGGTTATATAGCCAAGGTGAGATGCAAGATGTCACACAACAACACAATAGGCAATTAGCGCCGACATTTGCACCGCATTTTAGTGTATTTGAGTCCATCAATCAGACTCATCTCACGGCACAAAAGTCAGCAAAATAAGGTTTCTTCTTTTCATCACTAGTTTTTGCGTCAGATTTAGCGCCCACTTTAGCACCGGATATTGCAACAGAAATGTGGTGCCATCAATAGCATCTCCTTTAGCGCCAGAATAGCGCCGGGAAATAACATCGGAAATAGCGTCTAAATTAACGCCCAATTTGGCTTCCTGTTTTGCTTCCAGTTTTGCTTCCAATTTTGCTTCTAGTTTTGCTTCCAAGTTTGCTTCCAGGTTTGCTTCCAATTTTGCTTCCAATTTTTCTTCCAAGTTTTCTTCCGATTGTGCTTCCAATTTTGCTTCCAATTTTGCTTCTAGTTTTGCTTCCAATTTTGCTTCCAAATTTGCTTCAAGTTTTTCTTCCATTTTTGCTTCCAATTTTCTTCCAAGTTTGCTTCCAGTTTTGCTTCCAGTTTTGCTTCCAGTTTTGTTTCTAGTTTTGCTTCCAGGATTGCTTCCAGTTTTGCTTCCAATTTTGCTTCCATTTTTGCTTCCAGTTTTGCTTCCAGTTTTGCTTCCAAATTTGCTTCCAGTTTTGCTTCTAGTTTTTCTTCCAGGTTTGCTTCCACTTTTGCTTGCACTTTTGCTTCCACTTTTGCTTTCAGTTTTGCTTCCAATTTTTCTTCTAGGATTGCTTCTGGTTTTGCTTCCAATTTTACTTCCAATTTTGCTTCTAGTTTTGCTTCTAGTTTTTCTTCTAGATTTGCTTCCAGTTTTGCTTCAGGTTTTGCTTCCAGGTTTGCTTCCAGGTTTTGCTTCCAAATTTTCTTCCTGTTTTGCTTCCCATTTTGCTTCCAGTTTTTCTTCCAGTTTTGCTTCCAGTTTTGCTTCCATCTTTGCTTCCGGTTTTGCTTCCATCTTTGCTTCCAAGATTGCTTCTGGTTTGCTTCTAGTTTGGCTTCCATTGTTGCTTCTTTTTTGCTTCTAAAAATGCTTCTTGTTTTGCTTCTAAAAATTCTTCTTGTTTTGCTTCCTTTTTTTCTTCTAAAAATGCTTCTTGTTTTGCTTCCGATTTTGCTTCTAGGTTTGCTTCCGGTTTTGCTACCAATTTTGCTTCCAAGATTGCTTCTGGTTTGTTTCTAGTTTGGATTCCATTGTTGCTTCCTTTTCTGCTTCTAAAAATGCTTCTTGTTTTGCTTCCATTTATTAATTTAATATGTTTTATTTCAATTTAATTAGTTAAATATATGATGCCTCTTAAATAACTCATATTATTATAGAGTAAGTAATTTAATTATTTTACTCATATGATTAAATAACAAGATAATTATTATAACATGATCATCATCTATAATTAAAAAAAGTGAGTCAAATATCTATAATTTAATTGAATTTGACAACATCCATCCTGAGCAGTAAATTAAAATCATCATACGTAATAAATATCTATCCAAAAATCATTGACCACTTTTAATATATATAAATTGACAAGTCAATACTGATAAGATCATCATCATATATAACTACAAAAAGTGAAAGTCAAATATGCCAGTAGATCAATAACATGTCAAAATGATACATGTCCTATAGTCGTCATAAGTCAAAATGATACATGTACAAATGATATAAGTAAAAATGATAAATTGTTTAACTCAAATTGATACAAGTCAAGAAGTCAAGATGATACATGTCCAAATGATATAAGTGAAAATGATAAATTTCAATATGATACAACTCAATAATATGGTACTATAGGCCGTGAAAATGATACATATGATAGTAACCATGAAAAGAGGCATCATAATGATATATCAACAATGATCCATGATGCGGTCTATATGATCATGAATGCCACTGGGTAATACTAGCAACTACCTCATCATCATCACCACCAACGTGATCATCATCATCGTCGCCGTTGTCATCATCATTGTCATCGGCCTTGGTGTCTTCCATATTTGCATCATCATCATCCTCTTCCATGTGATATGTACCGACAAAACTAATATTTTCTGGATCTATATCATGGTGAGGATCATCTTGATCTTCTGGAAGACCCATGTTTTGCAAAAAAAACATTTAAAATGAAAATTTATTATTTATTTCATGCAATAATTTATTTTGTTATATATCTAATATTACAACATATGAGACAAAACCATAATCATATTACATCATATCAAAGTGCACATACCATAATAAAATTTTAAAAAAGTTACAGCTAATATGTGATTCCAATGATGTAAAACATCCAACAATTCTAATAATGTTAGTAAAGATCATAAAAAAATTTGTTATACAATTTAACTATCAACTGTAAATTCTATTACATAACCTTAAGTGTCAACCCTCAGCAAAAGAATGAGGAGACTACAAGAAGATTGGCTGCAGGGGGCATTGGTACAGTAGATGGACATGGCTCTTCCAAGCCATCCACTGAGATGGTTTCATACAAAAATGTGGATGATATCCCCATTTCTAGAGAGCTCATGATTTAGGTTGCTACGAAAAATGATGTTGTTCTGGTACCCATATATGGCATCATGGTTCCATTTCATGTAGCCACCATCAAGAGTGTTACAAGCCAACAAGATGGAGGGAATTCTTATATAAGGATAATTTTCAATGTTCTAGGTACTGGCATTAATGCCAACTACATGCCAACATTGAAATTCCCTAGCAGTATTTATGTTAAGGAAATTTCCTTTAGATCCAAGGATTCAAAGCACATCAACGATGTGGTACAAATGATTAAATCCCACATACGATCTGTAGCAATGAAAGAGTCTGAAAAGGTAGAGAGAGCTACACTGGTGATTCAGGAGAAACTTTAGCTTTCAAAAACAAAGGTAATTAGGCTGGCAAACTTGTGGATCAGGCCAACATTTGGTGGAAGAGGAAGAAAGATAACTGGAACTCTGGAGGCCCACCATAATGGATTTCAGTATTCAACCATGAGAGCAGAAGAGAGAGCTGATATCATGTATCAAAACATGAAGCATGCATTCTTCCAGCCAACAAAGAAGGAGATGATTACTTTGCTTCATTTTCATTTGCATAACCATATCATGGCATGGAAACCAAGAAGACCAAGGATGTCCAGTTTTATGTGGAGGTAATGGATGTGGTCCAAACTTTAGGAGGGAAAAGAAGGTCAATGTATGATCCTGATGAAATTGAGGAAGAACAATAAGAGAGGGACAATAAAAATAAAATCAATGCAGAATTTCATGGATTTGTCAAGCGAGTAAGAGAGCTATGGGATCAACCTCATCTAAAAGATTTTGAACTAGAGTTTGATATACCATTTAGAGAGCTTGTTTTTCATGGAGTTCCTTTCAAAGCCTCTGCTTTTATTGTTCCTACGGTAAACTGTTTGGTAGAGTTGGTGGAATTACCTTTCTTAGTAATCATTATTAGTGAGATTGAGATTGTTAATCAATTAGGCGCTAATTGCCTATAGCAATGAAAGAGTTTGAAAAGGAAAAGAGAGCTACACTGGTGACTCAGGAGAAACTTTAGCTTTCAAAAACAAAGGAAATTACGCTGGTAGACTTGTGGATCAGGCTAGCATTTGGTGGAAGAGGAAGAAAGATGATTGGAACTCTGGAGGCCCACCATAATGGATTTCAATATTCAACCACGAGAGCAGAAGAGAGAGTGATATTATGTATCAAAACATTAAGCATGCATTCTTTTAGCCAACGAAGAAGGAGATGATTACTTTGCTTCATTTTCATTTGCATAACCATATCATGGCATGGGAACCAAGAAAACCAAGGATGTCCAATTTTATGTGGAGGTAATGGATGTGGTCCAAAATTTAGGAGGGGAAGTCAACGTATGATCCTGATGAAATTGAGGAAGAACAACAAGAGAGGGACATGAAAAATAATATCAATGCAGAGTTTCAAGGATTTGTCAAGCGAGTGGGAGAGCTATGGGAGCAGCCTTATCTAAAATATTTTGAACAAGAGTTTGATGTACCATTTAGAGAGCTTGGTTTTCATGGAGTTCCTTTCAAAGCCTCTACTTTTATTGTTCCTATGGTAAATTGTTTGGTAGAGTTGGTGGAATTACCTTTCTTAGTAATCACTATTAGTGAGATTGAGATTGTTAATCAATTAGGCACTAATTGCTTGTAGCAATGAAAGAGTCTGAAAAGGAAGAGATAGCTACACTGGTGACTAAGGAGAAACTTCAGCTTTCAAAAACAAAGGTAATTAGGCTGGTAGACTTGTGGATCAGGAAACATTTGGTAGAAGAGGAAGAAAGATGACTGGAACTCTAGAGGCCCACCATAATGGATTTCGGTATTAAACCATGAGAGCAAAAGAGAGAGATGATATCATGTATCAAAACATTAAGCATGCATTCTTCCAGCCAGCGGAGAAGGAGATGATTAATTTGCTTTATTTACATTTGCATAACCATATCATAGCGTGGGAACCAAGAAGACCAAGGATGTCCAATTTTAAGTGGAGATAATGGATGTGGTCCAAAATTTAGGAGGGGCAAGAAGGTCAATGTATGATCCTGTTGAAATTGAGGAAGAACAACAAGAGAGGGACATGAAAAATAATATCAATGCAGAGTTTCAAGGATTTGTCAAGCGAGTGGGAGAGCTATGGGAGCAGCCTTATCTAAAATATTTTGAACAAGAGTTTGATGTACCATTTAGAGAGCTTGGTTTTCATGGAGTTCCTTTCAAAGCCTCTACTTTTATTGTTCCTACGGTAAATTGTTTGGTAGAGTTGGTGGAATTACCTTTCTTAGTAATCACTATTAGTGAGATTGAGATTGTTAATCAATTAGGCACTAATTGCTTGTAGCAATGAAAGAGTCTGAAAAGGAAGAGATAGCTACACTGGTGACTAAGGAGAAACTTCAGCTTTCAAAAACAAAGGCAATTAGGCTGGTAGACTTGTGGATCAGGCCAACATTTGGTGGAAGTGGAAGAAAGATGATTGGAACTCTAGAGGCCCACCATAATGGATTTCGGTATTTAACCATGAGAGCAGAAGAGATAGCTGATATCATGTATCAAAACATTAAGCATGCATTCTTTCAGCCAACGAAGAAGGATATGATTACTTTGCTTCATTTTCATTTGCATAACCATATCATGGCATGGGAACCAAGAAGACCAAGGATGTCCAGTTTTATGTGGAGGAAATGGATGTGGTCCAAACTTTAAGAGGGGCAAGAAGGTCAATGTATGATCCTGATGAAATTGAGGAAGAACAACAAGAGAGGGACATGAAAAATAGTATCAATGCAAAGTTTCAAGGATTTGTCAAGCCAGTAAGAGAGCTATGGGAGCAACCTCATCTAAAATATTTTGAACTAGAGTTTGATGTACCATTTAGAGAGCTCGGTTTTCATGGAGTTCATTTCAAATCCTCTGCTTTTATTGTTCCTACGGTAAACTATTTGGTAGAGTTGGTGGAATTATCTTTCTTAGTAATCACTATTAGTTAGATTGAGATTGTTAACCTTGAGAGAGTAGGACTTGGGAAAAAGGCATTTGATATGGCTATCATTTTCAAAGAATTCAAGTGGGATGTACTCCACATTGACGCCATTCCTCAATCTTTGCTTGATGACATCAAGGAATGGCTGAACTCCATGGATATAAAGTATTATGAAAGTAGAATGAATTTGAACTAGCGACCAATTTTGAAGACTATTACTGATGATCTAGATAAATTTATTGAAGATGGTGGTTGGGAATTTTTAAATATGGAAGCTAGTGATTCTGATTCGGATAATTCAGAAGAGTCAGATCAAGGATATGAACCCTTTGATGTAGAAGAGGAATCAAAATTAGATGAGGAAGGTTCAAAAGATGGATCTCTTTGTTGGGTGAAAATTATGTAATCAACTTTTTCAATAGATTACACAACTAGGACTTCAGCCACAGCTATGTGAGATTCAATCTCGCTTCTCAGCAAGGGGAGGCGCTCTTCTTACAATTAGAAACCATCTAGAGTATTTACAAAATATTTACAATATTTACGAAGTGGGGGGTGCATGTCACATTCATCATTCTATCTTTTTTTAGAGAAGATGTGTATAATGCTTCACAGCTGAAAACGTTCTTAATTCAAAGTACTAGAAACCTACCAAAAGTAGTACAAATGATTCCCTATCTTGGCAAAGCACAGCTTAGAGGTATCAGATAAGATTATAACAAAAGAAAAATGGAAACAAGTAAGGCTCATGAAGGCGCAACGCCGTTTTGTAGTCTTTTCAACTGCAGATCTGTGAGAACAATATAGTTTGTCGCATTAGAAGCAAAAAGTCTTCTTAGATGCAGAAATTCATTTGAACAACATGAGAGATTACAAGCTCAAATTCTTGTAGATCTTTCAACCAAAACATTAAAACATAAACACAAATTCAAGTTAGAAATGTGACACAAAGTCCACAAGAATCACTTGAAGTCCTTCAGATTTCATAAACTAATCACCACCAATCTCAATCAAATTCAAGAGACAATCGATCCAATGCAAAGTCTGGTATGCAATTTCTTCCTTTATTGATCAAATTTAGATTCACAAAACATGAACACAAAGTTTCACAATTTGTTGCAAATTGAGCAGCACTTCGTTGCAAAAACTAAAATCCCCTCAATACAATAGAAATCCCTCATATTTATAAAAGAGAGGGAAGAGTAAATCTAGGAAAGTTAGGTGAGCTAATTTAGGAAAATCTCACCTAACTTTCAATAAAGTCAAAATGTAATTTGTTTTCATGAAACTACATCTCAGATATTAGTGTAATTACATTTTACAAAATGACATTTAAGATGTCAAAAATTATTTACAAGATGCACAAAGGGACGCATCAGAAAGTCTAACACTGGAGATCAGGAATCTTCATGGTTCCTTTCTTGGGCGTGAAAGTATTCATATTTCTTCCTGGTCTCCTGCATGAATGTGTCATCTAGAAGAACCAAGATCAAAGGACATCAGCTTCAGGATCACTTGACGAGATCTGGAGAGAAACTGCAAGGATGGTGAATCAATAGGCGTTAGCAGAAAAAGTAGCATTGGGAAGCGTGAAGCAAAAAATGATGTTGAGAAAGCATGAAATGAGCAACTAGGCATGGAAAACAATGCGGGAGCGAAGAAATGGGGTCCGGAATGGAAATAGAGCAAGTTTGAAGAGACTAAGTTAAAAACTGCCAAAAGTGTAAAGGTGCTAAAATTCAGCACCATTGCAAAAAAAATGACTATCTGGAAAAAGTGCAAAGGTGCTAAAAATAATGCCATAGTCAAAATTGGCTAAGTCTAGAAGAAAAGTGCAAAGGTACTAAAATTCAACACCATTGCACAAAAAATGACTAAGTTTGGAAAAAGTGCAAAGGTGCTAAAAATAATGCCATAGTAAAAAATTGGCTAAGTTTGGAAGAAAAGTGCAAGGGTGCTAAAAATCAGTGCCATTGCATCAAAAAAAAAATCACTTAACTGTAGGGGCGCTGGTTTTTGGCACCCTTGCACTTTTAACACTTAGTCAATTTTCCAAAAAGAAGTAGAGCGCTGTTTTTTCAGACTACACTTTTCACAATTTTACTAAGTATCAATAGTGAGAGCTCGCGAAGGTACTCGTTTCGAAGGTCTTCGCAAGGCGAATGTAGGGGGATGCTCAAACTGACTGTTTGAAGCTTTGGAACACACTTCGAGGTGGATTGCAAATCACCTCATTTTGCGTGCTTGAACTTCACGAACCTAGGAAATGAACAAGTTTCGTAGGGGGTTATTCGTGGAACGAGCACTGCTAGATTCCGTGATAACACTCTTGTGGAGTTAGATGAGGACGAAGAACAAGAACAAGGAAAAACATGGGATGAATTATAATCCAAAGCCCGAAATGTAGGTAAGGAAAAAGGAGATGAGTCTGACAGTGAAGAGGAAAGGCGACAACGAAAGGTAAAAGCTACAGGGAAGTCTCGGGCACCTGATATTAGAGATTCAAGAGGAATGCCTGCCAAGAGGCATAAAGTCAGATGAATTGAGTTTATCTACATCCTTCTACTATTTATTCACGCACATAAATGGTTTAGCTATTTATGCAAATGATGCATATATGTTAACTTGATCAATATTGTTAGTTTGGTAGTTTGACTTCTATGGCAACCAACCATTAGGCCATTTTGTGCGGGAGCATGTTTGTGTTTTTAGTTAGCTTTTTTGATAGCTCTACTCGGTGTTAAGGACATTCCATTTATCTTTTGAATGTTAAGAGGTCTAGTATTACATGCTTCTCTATGTTGATCAAATCGGGTTGCAAGTTTTTTACTGCTGATTTCTTTATTTATGGAATTTTTTTAACTTGGAATACATGAATTTACTGCCTTTTTAAAAATTAGATAGACAAATTAAGTGGTTGGTTAGCTACGCCAAGTGATGTAGACTACAAGGATGTGTTAGATCTATAGGATGCCTACCAATATGCATCAAAACATTCTTACATCTTAAAAGAATGGCAACATCGTGAGGAAGGATGGAAAAGATGCATGTGGATCACTTAGTAGAATGACAACATGAATTCAAGGAAGCACTCCTTGAGATACCATGTTTGAGAGAAAAGAAGATAAATCAAATCAACATGGGACTAAGTTCCTCAAATGATACAACTCATAACTTAAATGAGGACACTTAAGAGATATTAAAAGACAATGGTCATTAATTAAAAGATGCGATGAAAATAAGGCATGAATGTCACCCACTACCCTTTAAGGAAAACAATATTTTTTTCCTCAACATGAAATAATGGGGCAATTGAGTGGGATCTAGGGCCAACAAAGAAGCACTTTAGAACTCATCCTATGCATCAATAAACAACTCAACACAAGAAATGCAAATTGACATATTAACACAACAATACTCAACTAAGTTATTGAAAGTCAACTATTGATACCTTGTTCTCCATCCAGATTAAAAAATCATCCCACTTTTTGCTTTGTAACTTTTCCTTTTCAAATTGCTTTAGATGCCGGCCGTATTTCTCCTCCTATCAAAACATGGAAAATGGACTAGTTAAACTAATTAATATGAAATCATTTAATTTTTCCTAGGAAATTAAAAAAATATCATTTAACATATTAAATATACTTACAAATTTACAGATCAAGGCCTGTGAACCTTTCTAGTCACTGTGATGCGTGGAACAAATTTTTTTTGAAGCCTAGCCTTGGAGGCCTTGTCTTGAAACATATACTAATTCAATTAATTTAACTATGCACAAATAAAATTTAAAAATCGTTTAATAAATTTGATATAATCTTATGAGAAAATTCAAATACCTGTGTACTCTCCTCACCAGACTTCCTCCGTGCATCAGATTTCTCATATGCTTTTACAAGCTCTTTCCATACTTTGACACTTACATCAATTGGCCTTTTTTTGAGCCCTAGCTCAGGAGGGATTTTTTTATCTTCTTTGTTTGGTTGCATTGAAATCTCTTGTAATTTTGAGACATTCATAGCTTTACCTTCTTCACAGACCAACCTATTCCAAATTTAGTCTCCATGTCATTGATAACTGCTTTTTACAGGTGTATGGGTATATTTGAGAATGACAAATGTAGATGGTCTTTGAACCATTGAAGTCATGATTCCTTCAACCTATTCACAAACCCTTTTCCAACATCTATCATTTAGAATTCCCCTGAAACCACATCATATTCTATCTTGGTATTGTAGCTACCAATGCAAGATTTAAAACTTGGTGTGGTGGAAGAAGTCTATGTCCTAGGAGTGGGTGGGACAGTGGAAGCCTTTGCTCCATGTTCCACACTCCTAGAGTTTACTGTTATTGATTTCCTCCTGGATCTTTTTCTCGATCCAAGACTGCTTGGGGAATCAATTGATTCCCTTTGACATGGTTGATTTGGTTGCAATGTTTGAGGGGCTTCACTAGATCAATTTTCTATGTAT
Source organism: Sequoia sempervirens (assembly GCA_007258455.2). NCBI lineage: Eukaryota > Viridiplantae > Streptophyta > Pinopsida > Cupressales > Cupressaceae > Sequoia > Sequoia sempervirens. Next base: position 122,988 of record VDFB02360598.1, read on the forward strand.
CTGGCAAGTATTGTCCAACGCACATCATCCAAATTGTTCACTGCCTCTGCCCCCAATATGGAAGCCAATGCCTCTTTATCTTTGTTAGTCACATGTCCCTATATATATAAAATAAATTTCTTCTTTTAAATTTAAAAATTAAAAAACTTAAAACTAAAAATGAAAGAAACAATGGAAACATTTACAAGTCTATAAATTGACAATGAATTACCTCATTGTGGCTAGAGTATGCTCCCTTTGTTCTCTAGAAAAAGAAGAAGATATGTACATGGACGTGGACTTAAAACTGTTAAATTACATAGATGACAGTGGGTGGAAGAGGATGTGACAATGGATCTTTCAGACACAACAAATGATTGCACTAAACAAGAGGTTGGTCAAGACTATAGTACATGGGATGAATACTTTGAGAAAATTGTTGTTTGTGGATGTTCTGTATGTCATGGAAAGAAACAATTCAAACGAGCAATTGTACAAAGACATTATATATATGATGAGCTTCCAGTCGGTAGTATGCCTCCTAAAATCGATTCAAATCCAATAGGAATTGTGGTAAGGAATTTTCCAATTTGATATAAATAACATGTATACTTTGTTTAAACATTGTTTTATATTATTTAAATAACTAATTTTTTTCTCAATGGATACTTGCAGGATAAAGTTCTTGGTTTAAAGTTTCCTGGATCACCGACTTCCAACCTAGAGGGAAATGATCATTTATCAGATGATACATCTAACATATGTGCCAATATACCAGATTAGAAGATGATGAATTGATGAAAAAAATTCACAGAACAAGAACTAGTTTAAAGATGCATAATTTGCTTAAAGACAAGGGGAAGGTGGACTAAATACCCAATGAGAATGAATGTGATGGAGATGATGACTTTCCCCTGAGTTTGAGATCAATTTACAAAGAGACATTTGATCGTCAACTATATTGCGCTTGGCCTAGTGATCAACAACTACCTAGAGTGTACGAGGTGTTTCAATTTTGGGGATACAGCTACATGATACGACCCTCCAATATTCATGGAGAAAATCTAGGCCTCTTTATTGTCCAAAATGTACATGTGGGATATAAAAATAGAAACAATTCAAAACAAAACACTAGGAGATTAATGCCATATTATTGTCCATCATATTACGGTGGTGAATGGAGAAGGCTAGCAGAATATAAGCGTAGCATGTCAGCATATGGTCTAAATTTGAATATGTATAGACATCGTCTCCAATTGGAAAGTGGAAAAGAGATTAATAAAGGTCATCTTATGTATATAGATGGACGTGCATACACACACAAAAATATTGTAGGATTTATAAATAGTAGTAAGGGAAGGGACCCTAATGTAAGACCAAATTGTCAATTTGTTGAGGTTATAAATGATAAAGATGGAGATATGGAAAGAGAGGTTGATAGATTGATAATGGTTGAGGCTATTAAGGACCTTACCATTGGGGATGAGTTATTGATTGATTACCCCTTCTTAAAACGCACTCCTGCGTGAAAGAAAAGGGAAGAACAAGGTCTCCCTAAAGATGTTATTAAGGGCAGAAAACCAAAGAATAATAAATGAGTGTGGACTGATGTTTTATAAACTATGTTGTCAAAATTGTGTTTTATTTAAATTATTGTATAAAAAAGGTAGTCTATAAAATAATGTTCCATTATTCAATTGATGTATATATGTTCATACAATTTTTATTTTTATTTTTTAAGCCATATTTGATTATATTTCTTTGAAATTGATACATTTATGATTTATCCAATTGTTGGAAAACATGAAATAATTCTTGTGTTTGTTGATAGGTAGAAGATGTTGATGAAACACATACTAATACCCATGATCCAACTGGGTTATTAAGATTTGGACGGGATGATCCAAACCATCCTTTAAACAGTACCAGGGTGAAAAGAGCAAGTTTGAAGAGATTACTACCACCTAAGAAATTTGAAGAGTTGATGAGATCTGCATACACTGATGACATGCCACCTAGCCTTAATAATGATGATCATGATAGTGAAAATGCAGTGCATGAAGAAGGATTGAATGAAATGCTTACAGGTTTCTTTGGGGATGGAAACAATGATGACAATAATGATCATATGGTTGACAGTAACAATGATAGCAGGGGTAATTACCACCAACGTAATGTTGATGATAACAATCTAAAAGACTCCATCAATCAAGTAGCGAAGACACTCGTGTTCAAATCGGGTGCAAGTAGAACCTCAAAACTGGCATGCACATTAATATTATTAGAAATCAAGTCACTATTTGGTTGGTCAGACAAAGGATTCATTGCCCTACTGAAGTGAGTTGAAATCTATTTCTTACTTTGCATTGTCAATTGGTGTACACAATTCGTAAACATTCATCGACTTCGTTTATATTTCGTTAAGGGGATTTTAAAACCATATATTGTATATAAATAGTCGTAGTATAGATTGACATATCAAACATGTTCATCATAAGTCAAACATTCAATTGATTTAATCTCTGGAAATATTATAGGGCACTAAAAACTAAAATATTCCCTGAAGAGAATGTGTTGCCATCAACTTGCAGAGAGGTGCATCTGTTGTTGGTTGAGTTGGGGATTGAATATAAGAAAATTAATTCATGTAAAAATGATTTCTTTTTATACAGAGATGAATATCAAAACAAGGTAGAATGCCCTATATGCAAAGAGAAGAGATATTGTACAGATGTACAAGGTCCTACAGTTCCAAAGAAGGTTTTACGTCACATGCCAATTATACCTAGACTTCAATGAATGTTTCGTTGCAAGTCACTTGCACAATTGATGGAATAGCATGAAAAGAACATGAGTAAAGATGGATTCATGTGAATTCTGGATGACTCCAAAGCAATGAAACACATAGAGGAAAAATGGCCAAGAAAATTCAAAGATGAACCTCGTAGTATCAGGTTTGCTCTTGCAATTGATGGAGTGTGCCCATTATCTTTCCTAAGCTCAAATTATAGTGTTTGGCCAGTCGGATTGATAGTATATAATATTCCCCCATGGATGAGTGTTAGAAAGGAGCACCTTATGTTGATTCTCATTGTTCCAGGAAAACATCAAGTTAAAAACATGGATGTTTATCTTGCGCCTTTTATTGATGAGATGCAACTGCTATGGAAAGGCATAAGAATGCATGACATATCCCTTCCTCCATCAAATAGGTCCTTCATGATGTATGGTGTGCTATGTTGGACTATTCACAATTTCCTAGGACTTGGTGTTTGTTCTAGAAAGATAAAATATTTACGTATTTACACTCATAAATTATTTTCATCCCAACTTTCATACTTAGTTTTATACTATTTTTTTATGTTATTAACATTAATTATTGAATTGCAGGGCTTCAAACAAAGGGGGTATTTGCATGTCCAAAATGTGCAGAACAATTTCAAGGGTGGTATTCTAAAGATCTACATAAATTTATTTATGCAAACAACAAGTTTTTTCTACCACTAGATGATAAGTTTAGAAATCGCCTAAATAATCAATTTGATGGAAAAGTTGAAAATAGAGGCCCTCCCATGATTATGGGTCTAGGTGATTAGCTTATGAAGTATGAAGATGCTAAATTGAAAGCTTGGGAGGATTTTTTTGATCAGGGTGATTCAATTGAAGAAACAAAACAAGTTGTAGTTAATATGCCAGAAGGAATGAAAAGGAAATCCATATTTTATGAGCTCCCTTACTGGAAGGATCTATTAATATCTCACCTATTAGATCCTATGCACATCTTAAAAAATGTCCTTGATTCTATATTTCAACATATATCAAGCAAAGAGAAGGACACCTTTCCTTCGAAGAGAGATATTGCTCTTTCGCGTACCAAATTTGATAGAAAACATTTGTGGTCAAATAGGGAAAATGAAACATATACAAAAGCTCCATGGATTTTGAAAAAAAGAGAGCTAGAGCAACTAAAAAATGTCATTCGTTCAATAAGGACACCTACTGGCTATGGGTCATCATTGGCTAAAGATTTTACAATTGATGGACATATCACAGGATTTAAACACATGATTTTCATAATTTTATGAAGGTATTATATATCATCATTTAACATTTACTGGTAACATTGATTAAGTACTAAATATATTTTTATATTTTGTTGTGTGAGAAAAAATTACTAATGACCTTTTCATAAATGTGTTTAATAGCATATCATTCCATTGGCAATTAGGGGGGATTCTTGTCTTACAGTTGACTTAAGGAATGCCATAGGTTGATTGTCAAAATTTACAAGGTATGTGGTTATATGAAATGTTCATGTGTGAGAGACATAGAGATATTATATTGCATTTTAATTTTGGACTAAAGGTTCATACTAATTTACTATTCTTATATTAGGTGGGTAACCTCCAAGGAGATCCACGAATGTGAAGTGGCAAAGTGGAAGAAGGAAATTGCATAAATTGTATGTGTATTTGAGAAGGAGCTTCCTACAAGTTTCATGGACCTACAAATCCATTTACTTATACACCTAGTCGATGACATTGAATTGGCAGGTGTCGTATCAACAAAGTGGATGTTTTTCTTTGAGAGGCATATTCATGAAAACTCTAAAAAGATATTTCTGACAAAAGGAACATCCAGAGGGTTGCATGGTTGAAGGGTATGTATTGAATGAAGCATTTTTATTCCTGTGTGAATTCCTTGGTAAGGATTTTGAAGATGGGCCATGCGTCTGGGATGAAGAACGAACATCAAATATTATCGATGGAGAAAAACCACAATCTAATGGTGTTCAAGTAGAAATTAGTAAGTAAATTCATGATCAATGTGGTTATTTTTCTTGCAATCATTAATCTACTCTGTAATTTATTTGTCAAATTAACATGACATTTGGAGTTTGAAATAAACATGTTGACATGTAATAGGTGTAGACAAAAGTGCAATACTCAACAAGTTCATTCTGTACCACATGGACTTTATGAACAAATGGATTGATATGTATGATAAAAAGAGAGAAGAAGTGTTAGAAGCAAGGAGACAGTTTAGGAGATCGAACCCAAGGAATACTCCACTTCCCATTGATTTTCTTGGGGAATGGGGCAAAGATTGCACACTAGAATGTGTTACTGAACAAATTCGAAATCAAATAGAAGATGCAGGTATAAATTCAAACATAACAGAAGATGAAATCAACATGTATAGAGGATGTGAAAGAAAGGTATAGTTGAAATTTTACAAAATGTTGTTTCCTTAAAGTTTTGACACTATTAACTATTTTAATATTCATCATTATATTTGTTTTCAGTGAAGTAAATGGTCTTTCACAGGCGAGGAAATATCCAACAATGTGGGCATATGGTCGACATTATCATGTAGAAAGTGTAGATGTAAAGAGACGATCATTCGATTGTGGCATCATGGTTGAATTCAAGCAATCCAGTCGATCAAGCTCAAAAGATAAGAATATAATTGAAGGGAATCTACAATATGTTGGGAAAACACAAGAAATTATTGAGTTGGATTACCTCTCTTTTAAATGTTGTATTTTTAAGTGTAGATGGTATGAAGCATTTGAGAGGACACGAAGACATGATACCCATAGTGGATTGTTTTCTATAGATTCCTCATGCTTCCTACCGAAGGATAATGAGCCTTATGTTCTACCAATTCATTGTGAGCAGGTATTTCTTTAAATCAAACAAGAAGCATAGTGATCATTAATCTATTAATTCATAGTTTATTGCGAATATATACATGTGTTTATTAATCAATAAAATTGTTATAACATACGTCTAATATATGTATGTCGTTCATGTGGAGGTATTTTTCTATGAAGATATTTTGGACCCAAAATGGATGTTTGTCATACATTATGATCCAAGATTAAGGCATGTATTTGACGAAACATTAGTGGATACTTAGCAAAACAATGATGGCGAACAAAATGAGAGAGAGGGATTAGAGAACATCGAAGAAATTGACACCCATGATGATGTTGAAGATGATTATGTTCAAGCACAAGAAAACAACAATCCAGAGTTAGATTATGTTGTGGAAGACAACAATATGGATGGTATAGAAAATGATGACCCAAATACATCTGGGAACAATATAGATGGTCTACAGTCAAATTTCAATGATGATGAAGATGATGCAGGTCAAGATGAGGATGATGATAATATGAAATACTTGAAAGAACATATGAACATTGCAATGATACACTAGATGACATTGTAGCAGACAATAATGGTAATGACCAAGACTTCTAAATTTTTAGAATTATTAGCAATCCATGTTTAAAAAAGGATGATTCTTATGGCCTAAACTTTGAAATGCTTCAGTAATATTAATTCAAGTGTTAAACTATAGAACCGCCACTCTCCATTTTGATGGTATATAACTTGTTTATTAGAAATATTTTATTAACTATAGATTTAGCTTGATATGTATCTCCCAATTTCTTTAAAATAAGTGCTATAATGGTCTCTTAATGTACATTCAACAATATTGAACTAGCATACCTATATTTAGAAAAATATATGTAAAATAAGCTGAGAGATATCCTTCCTGAGACCCTATTGTATTTATATGGTGGAAATTTAACTTAATTTAACTTGAAACTTCATAAAATTTCTGAAAAATAAATAAAAATGAATATTGTATTGGCAGGGCTTACGTTTTTTTTGAGGTTCCTATTTTAAATTTCATGATCAAACTTCATAATGATTTTTTCCTATTTTACATGTTGCCTATTCTATATGTAGCAGACAATAATGTTAATGACCAAGACTTCTAAATTTTTAGAATTATTTGCAATCCATGTTTAAAAAAGGATGATTCTTATGGCCTAAACTTTGAAATGCTTTAGTAATAGTAATTCAAGTGTTAAACTATAGAACCACCACTCCATTTTGATGGTATATAACTTGTTTATTAGAAATATTTTATTAACTATAGATTTAGCTTGATATGTATCTCCCAATTTCTTTAAAATAAGTGCTATAATGGTCTCTTCATGTACATTCAACAATATTGAATTAGCCAAATAGAGTCTAATGAGAGTATTATCTTTTTTTCCATTTTTCTACCCTATTATGACATTCCAATAGGTTTTCATCTAGCTACTATAAAATTAAATCTCAAGCATCATATAAATATAAGTAGTGATTACAAAAACATGATCTAAAACCACAAAAAAAAGTGGCACCTAAAAACCTAGTTAGAAAATAAATACCCAAATTCCAAGATGAGCTCATTGGATAAAAATGGCATATTAATTCCACATGTCATAATTGAATCATAAAATAATCATTGAATTAGGAATTCCATTATGGATTCATGACACATTCACCATTCTTATGTGATAATGGGTCTAATAATTTTATGATGATGTATGTAGAAAAAAATATACATGGTCATAAAATAACCTCTTTAAAAGGATTTTAACCCTGGGCAGGGACCAATTAAAGTAAACTATTTGAAAGGATTTTTAATTCACATCAACCAAAAACCAATCAAAGCATACACAAAGTAAGAAAAAATGTGTTCTGATAAATCTTGAAGACTTAAATAACTTGAAAAGACCACTTTGGAGACAACAAAGTAATTGAAAAATGTTATGGCTCGACTATACGGAGCATTTAAACAATTAACCATATGTGATGACTGACTAACTTAGGACCCGGGGCCAGTACAAAGAACAATTTTAATGGATCAACTCATGAATTAAATGACCAACAACTGGATGAAGTAGGTCAACATGAAATTATAAGGATGGAGGTTTAAGATTGATTACTATGAAGCGAGGGTTTTTGAACTAAAACCTTAAACCCTACTCATGGACGCAAAAGGTAGAAAACCTTAAGAGGCAAAATTTTGCTAGGATTTTTTCAAAATTTCAGCAGCACTACCAAATGGGACATGTTATATTTTCTCCTCGACATCTCCAAGTCTCTTAGACATATCGTTCTTTAGGCTAGCGAGAAGAAAATCGAATATGTCTCTTAGACATTCAGGAGTCTCATCTAGATTTCATAGCAACCCTTTTTGTTCATGTCAAAGAGACAATGGTGAGACTCTCTTCGATATAGTATTGTCTTGGCGATATGCCATGTGCTTCTATGGGAAAACTTCAGACAAGGAATTCACTTTAGTGTTATGAACAAGGGCCTTATTTGGTGGTTTATATTAGTGTCACCCATTATTAAATGGAGATGGGACATATGGTGAGTTTGGGAAGATGGGTGAAAAAGGAAGTATGCAAAATAACCAAGGTGGATTTTTGGCTTATGGACAACATTTAGTTCTGAATTTAAGCAAACACTGTAGCTGTTGTGAACATAGAGAGTCTTTTTCATGAAGTTGAAGCCATTGATACTTTATCTCATCCAAGTGGTTGCTGATTTTCACCTATTCTTTGGGCACCCCCTGCAATTGAGAGCACAACACAACAATTTGGAATATAACATGCCTTGAGCTTATGGTTTCCAGTTGTATGAGGTGTATCTAGCTATTTGCTATGTAATTCTTCTTTTGGAAACCTTCGTGTTGCCTTATTCTTATTATACTCTTTTTGCATTGTTTCAATAAAAAAAAAGGTGGAATTTTTGGCTCCAACAGGACCTTTAATATTATGAAACATTAGTGGTACTTGCTTAGTTATCAAATTTCATTAAAGGATAAATTTTATTAATTTTAATCATTATGTATGTAAATAATGTTATGAATATTTTGGTCAAATAATGTTTTTCCTATTGTTTAGTTTAACTCAAATTATTAGGCACTTGAGATTTTTGCACCTTGTGCAAACGTGCAAGTATGTTTATCACAGTGTTCTTCTTTAATAATCCTAGTGATATCTCCTCAAGCTACTGTGAAAGTATGAAAGGATTTTTAATTCTTGAGTTAATGGAAACCAATCAAAACAACTTCTTTAAAAGGATTTTAACCCTGGGCAGAGACCAATTAAAGTAAACTGTCAGAAAGGATTTTAATTCACATCAACTTAGAAACCAATCAACTCTTTCACATAGTAACACAAAATGTGCTCTGATAAATCAGATAGATTTAAATAACTTGAATAGAACACTTTAAAGACAACAAAGTAATAAATGAGCATTAAAATCAACATAGTAATTGAACACTGAAAATGAATTACGATTTACATGAATAGTTTGCTCCATTGTATTACTTCAAAATATAAGCATTATAACAGAAGTCTTTGAAATATGGTATGGATGGGCGAATTATGCAATCTATTTTCTTACTAATGCCTACTCTAATGGAATGGAATGTGATGATGATGATATGATATCTCAAAATTCGGCCTTGGTTTCCCTATTTTTATTGGAAGCAACAAGCTTCAGACCTGTTACAAAAAGTCACATTGTTTCATAACTAAAACATAAATAGAATAAACATAAAAATATTAAGAGTTTTCTAGTGGATGCACTATAGTCCATTAATCTCCAACAAGCGCTCGTGGTCATCTAAGACTTGTTCAAGGCTCATGCACCATGATTTTGTATCCAAAACTATCAAACTCTAGCCCCTATCACTCCTCTCTTACTTGGCCCATGAAATGAACAAGTTGACCTTTGACAAATGCTCCACATACCCACTTTTTGCATGAGTTTCTGTATTATATATGATGTCTTTCATAGTATACTCCAATTCGAAGACTCTCCCAAGTTTCTAGTGTGTCCTCTTAAGCACTTCCTCTTCATCATTAATCGCATCAAGAATAGGTGGTAGATAGTTGGAAATTTCTTTCTTCCATATATCTTGATCTTTCAATTCTGTTTCTTCAAAGAAATTGGGTAAGGCCATACTCAGTGGCTGACTAAAATCACTCAACTCCTGTGTCAGGTTATTGTGGAATTCCCTATGAGCTTTCATGGGTTCCTGGTATTATTGTAGCATAACTGAGTTATCTTCTTTCTTTGCAATAATCTGAGACTCTATCTACTTCATCCTATCACTCAATCTGGTGTTTTCCAGTAATGATGCATATGTTTTTTCATGTATTTTCCAAACTTGTTCAACATGTTTGTGCATGTCTTGGAATCTCATGCAAACTATTTATGATGCCATCTCAAAGGTAGTGGTTTTGAGTTTTCCCGTTAACTCTTCATATTCCTTCTGCACTTTCCCATGCCTTTTCCAATATGTTGTCTCTGACATTGCCTCAAGCACTTTCCTTTCATGTTCAACCAATGGAGAATAGAGCCCTGAAGAAGAAGAAGGTAGTCCATCCCTATAGCTGACTAGCTCTTGTTTCAACCTTTCATTTTCTTCTATCAACCCGTGGTTATCCCTTACCAGTTTCTGAATCTGAGCCTTTGTGAATTTGGCCACATTCACATTCAAATCAGTAGTTTTCATGGGATCTATTTCACCTACTCTCTGCACCAAAAGATGTCCAAAAATATGATCATGATCAACTAGGGAAGGCTTTTTCCTTGGTGGATAGAGTGCCCATATCTACAAGGTAGTATAGTTAGGATTAAATCTTGATCTAGTGTAGATCTTGTCACCAGCTTCGTCTGTTAAGTGCAAGGTTTTATTTTTTCTTTTCAAAAAACTATCAAATACAATGGTCAAGTTGATGTCCCATCCTGGAAGGAGCATAACCCCAGCCTCTTTCAACAATGCCCTTCCTCTCTCAATAGTCATATGTTTCATTTCTCCATCAATTTCATGTTGAAGTTCTTTTAAAGCATATGCTTCCTTCTCAAGGTAAATGTCCTTCAACCTTTCCCTTACCACCTTTCCTTTATATTCATATATGAAAGCTTTAAATTCAGGAGTCTAGACAAAGGCATCATCTGCAATGAAATTTTGACTGGCTCGATGCCTCACATCATCAGATAGCTCATCAGAAGCTTCAAAGTTTAATACACTCCTTTCCAGTGGCATTTCATATGGAGGAATGACAGGAGTATTGATCTGTGTGACTTCATCCTCCTCTTCAACATCATATTCTACCATGATTGGTGTATCATTTGAAAAGCTTACCTATGGAGTAGGCTGAGGTGACAAATGGTCTAATGGTGCTACATTTTCTACTTGCCTCGAAGAGCCAACATTTCTTCTTCTCTCAAATGCCACCAGAGGTACATCCTTTATTATCTCTTCTTTATGCAGAAGCAACTGTTCAACTCTCTCCATGGGGTCCTGAATTTCATAAAAAGCTTCTACATAAGATGGGTTAGTTTTCAATCTCTAGGCCTTAGCCATAACAATCCTATTGTATGTATTTCCTCTCATGATCACTTGACTATCCTCACAATTCCTGACAATATCATCAACATCAAACTTATGCTCATATCCTTTCAGTTTTTGAGAAATTTTGGCATCACTTATAAGGTGCTAAGGGTAAAAATTCTTCCTCTTATTTCCAACCGACAAGCCATAATAATTTAACTTGCTTCCAACCAAGTCATACCCTGATTCAACAATAATAGTGAAATCACCAAAGCATAAAGTAGAAGGCATGGATTTCTACCTTCCAAAGCTTTTCAAATGCATAAAGGCTAAATAAGACAATTATCTTATAATCTCAAGATAAGCAACTCTATCTGGCACAGTCTTAGGCAGAAAATATGGTTCTGCCTCAAATCCATACATCCTAATGACAGTACAATCTGAAAAAGCATACCAATCTCCCCAATTGTGTTTTATCTTTCCATCATGGCCTTTCTCCTTTGGTCAGAGAAACCTCTATACTTCAGGGGATAGATTATAATCACATTTATGACCAAGCAATTTATACAAGGGTTTGACAAAATGCTCCTCAATGTACAAGTAGTGGGATCTCCCACATCTACTATCCCAAAATGATGTCCACATTTGCACTGGTCTTGAATTACCCTTGCTATCCAGATCTTTTACTCTTAATTCTTCTCCCCAGATTCCCATCACCTGGCCCCCGTACAATATCATATGCATAAGAATTGAATAGTGGTTGCAATTGATAGCTTCACCATTATTCTTAATAGCATTAAGAGCAGTATTAATGGCCTTCAAAAGATACTCTGCATAATCATAGGGCCTGACATCTTGACTCTGAATGTCCTTGGCTAGAACCATGGGATCTATACTCATGTTGGTAGAGGCCTCAATTCCCAACACTTGGCCAACTGAATAGTCTGTGTACTCATAATATTCTTCAAACAATTCTACAGAAAATGGGGGATTTTCATTGCTAGAAAACCTCATAGGTTGATTTCCTAGACCCTTGGGTCTGTGCAGAGGTAGCTTCCACCTCTTGTAACTCTTATCCATAGATTGATACTCCTCCAACAAGTCTCTCAGCTGCAATTTCCTTTCCAAAGAAGTGTCCAATTGGAAAACCATGCAAATATAATCCCTCATTATGATCATAAATTATGACCAATCATGCAAATGAATTTCCCTTGTTTTGGGATTATAATTCTTTGTCAGTGCTCTAATTAACTCTACGTTCACAAAAACATTTGGCATTACTAGCTTCCCTAAATTCAAATTCCATGGATTCGAGACTGGACTATATCTGTATTTCTTCCTATAATGATATATGAACATATCGTAGCCTCTATGTGGAGTCCATACATCTCCCAAATTATTATGCTTGTCTACTAGGGTCTCACATGATGGGTTTAACTGAACAATTCTTCATGCTTTAGGCCTAGAACCAAGACACTGATCTATTAAGTCTTGACTAAGAGGTCTAGTTTTAGTTTTTTGCCTTTTTGCTCTTGTCTTTTATGGGGTTTTATCCATTCTAACCCTAACAATGTTGTACTTCAAGCTATATTAAAAAATTTACGTTCAGCTGAGCCAAGGTGTACTTACTTGAGTGAATGCCAAAATTTCTGAGCTGCTTGCTTTCATCCAACTCCATCCTCTAGATGCTTAGCCATGATGTGCAGTGAATTTTTGTTTCTCAGAGGCTACTTTTATTGAATTTTAGCATGCTTAAACCAACTCTGGTTCATAAATGGCGCTCGCGCCACCTTCCTATAAAACTTGTGTATTAATGGCAGTTGTCTCTTTGATGACTTAATCCGTCAAATCAATCTGGTGACAATTATTTCATATTTTTTCGATGAGACTCTGATCACAATGTTTGTATCTCTCTTTGATATCCTTGGCCATCTTTTGAGAAATGTCTAAGATACACTCAGGCTTCTCTAATCGATATCGCAATGTCTCTTCGATATTTACTTCTTAGTTTTCTCCCTAATGATTTTCTTTTTTGTTGATGAGACTGGTGGATTTCTCTTACCGACAAGCTTGTCTCCTCGACATGTCTTTATTTTTTTCCTCGGTGGTAATAGTTGTTGATGATGTGTATGTGACTTTGTTATTTCGGGGAGACCTGAGGCCAACTCTCTCTGACATCCCTTAGTCTCATTGATATTTTGTGCCAGAATGTCGGGGAGACTTTTGATAATGTCTTATCAATATCTTTGTGTCTCCTCGACACATCATTTTTAGGATGTCGATGAGACCTCATCCAATGTCTGTTCGATAAGTCTGTGTCTTGCCAATACTTTTCTCCTTGAGTGTTGAAGAGACTTCTTTGCTTCTCTCCTCGACATGTTGATGTCTCTTCGACATTGTTGTTTCATTAGTGCTTGTTCCTCTAGTTATTTACTATTTATTTTATGATAACCTCTCGATGTCTGAGAGATGTTTTTCTATTTTCTGAATGTTGACACTCATTTGTTGGTGAGACATGTTAGATTCTCTCATCAACATGCCCAAGTATTTTAGACATGTCACTCTTTAGGATGGTGAGAAGACATTTGAATATGTCTCTTAGACATTCAAGAGTCTCATCTATATTTCGTATCAGCCCTTTCTGCTTGTGTCGAAGAGACTATGGTGAGACTCTCTCCGATAAGGAATTGTCTTGGTGACATTCCATGAGATGCTAGGAGAACATTTTAGGGAGGGACTTCACTTTATTGTAATGATCAAGGGCCTTATTTTGGTACTTTATACTAATGTCAATTATTATGAAATGGAAATGGAGCATATGGTGGATATGGGAGGATAAGTCAAAATGGAGGTGTGCGGGACAACCAATGTGGATTTTTTAGCTCTAACAACATCAACACATACTCTTCTAGGATATGGGAATTGCTATGGAAATTTTATCTCCTAAGACTCTCACATTATGAGCTAGTAATATAAATAACATTATGTAAATTTTATTTTATCTAACACCACTTAGTGTAAATAAATGATATTTATTTTTTGTTTGATTTGTTTCTTCATTCTTTCCATAAGAGGAGCCAACTCCACTTTGTGAACCTAGCCCATCTAGGTAAATGAAGAGAAGTAGAGGATCATTAATTTATGGCAAGTGATTGAGGGATCATTTTTAATTTTTTTCTTGTTGAAATTGTCTTCATCAAATTCAACTTAAATTACAAACTCAACAATTGAGGGATCATTTTTTCCTTTGATTATTGTCAACCAAGATTGTTGTTTTATCGTTTGTTTCTCTAGTAGTGCTTGCTTTTCCATTATGACATATTGTTTCATTAAATGAACATCAAACAAGACGATATCATCTTTAAATTGTTTTTAATTATTTATTTTATGTTTAATTAATTGTGTTTTAATTATAAAATCTCGGATTTGAATGTATCTATGATAACTTTGTCTTCTTAAAAAAAAGCACCAAAAAAAAATTTCTCTACACATTTAATTGTTTCTAAAAAATTTGTTTGATTGATACTATCCACTTTTTTATATAACTAAAAAAAATTGTTTAATTGTTTTTCAAAGATTTGTTTGATTGATACTATCCAATTTTTTATATAATATATTGAAAAATTGTAAGTTGCATATGGAAATGTCTTCATATAATTTCTAAATTAAGATATTAAAAAATATAAAGATAATATTTATAGGGGTGATTCCAATCTATATCTGATCCTTTTGTAAAAGAAACTCTTCATAAATGAAAGAGAATTTTATAAAAAAAAATAATTTAAAAGAGACAACTCATGTTCCACTAAAATAATTCAAGATTTCTATACTATTGTATATATGGTTTAATTGCATTAATAGATGATGCCAAAAATTTTATTGAGAGCTACCAATTATGATATTGATTTTTTGATACGTAAGATTTTTTTTATTAATTAAAAAAGGAAACATACAGTCCATCTGCTATGCAGGAAATTTTAGTATTTCGACACAAAACCAAAAGCTACCATAATACCTCCACCCAGAATAGAGAATTTAACCATAGAAAAACTTTCAAAATTGGCAGAGCCACAAACTAACCCAAAAAACCCAAATTTGAGCTATCTATTACCAGACTAGAGCAATTACTGACAAATGATTTAAACTGGCCAAATTACATAAACCGATTTAACTTTGAAAACAACTCAAAATCCGTAACCCAGTCGAAACCATCAACCGCCATTAACCCTAGCGACTTCTTTAAATATTCCACTGTAACGACCACTATCATTCAATGGTGCATGAGAGCTGCCTCACTCAGGTCCAAGAGGAAGGGGTAAAACCCTATCACCTCGTCGGTGCTCAACAGAAGCTCCAGATCACTTGGCCGCGGGATCCCAGTACCTATAATCGCCACCTTTAGGATATCCTGCGTGTCGCCAACCAAATCCTTCCTAAACAATTTCACCAACAGTTCCTTCGTCTCCATCTTGGGGACTTGACTATCAAGTAAAGAAGCCAAGAAGTGCGAGGAAATGTGTGCATTGTCCCTCCCATACTCCTTGTGCTCAATGTGACCAGAGCCTAGAACCATCTTTACCACCATAACTACGAGGGGATCAATATTTAGCAAAATCCGCTTCAGCCTTTGGTCTATTATCTCTCTAAATGCAGCTAATTTCCTCGACGTCACCAGTAGGGAGATTGGAGTATCCTCTCCAAACCATGACAACCCCTCCACCAACATTGGAATGAAAAATTTTGAACGCCTGACCATTGTCATTCGCAGAAAACACCAAAGGTCGTGCACACTCCGCCAGCCAAAGCACCACCATAAACTAAACACCAACACCCAAAAACTTTACTACGCTGCACAAACCGACACCACCTCCCAATAAATAAACCCGCATTCATCAAGCATTTTGATCTACACACGAGCGAAAGGTTAATTATTGGCAAGGCTAGTTGTCCTTGCTCCGGCGATGTCGTCCTGCATACCCGGCTTTGTATGCTAGACCATCCTTAAAATTCGAGCTCAAACTACCCTTCATTAATGCTCGTACTTATTAAAAAGCCCTTATTTTATTTTATTCATTTGTAATTTGTAAAAATAATTTCAAATAATCTCATATATATTATTTTCAAATAAAATTATAATGTAAAATAAATAATGAACATTATAATTCCCAATTACGGGAAAAACAATTCTCACAATTAAATAGTTCAAAAATAAAATTAAAAACTCAACTAATATAATATAAATACAAATTATACTTACTAATTCTAAAGTTTAAAATGGAAAAGAAAATAAAAATAATACAAATCCTTATAATTAATTAAATACTAAACAAAAACATGATCAAACGTCACCCTCATTTATACTAGGGGGTATGACATTCTTGTCTGGTGGTCTCGACATGACTTTTCAGCAGCTCAAAGGGTGGCATGTATGCGTGGTACAACATGCCATGAAAGGGTGTTAGGTTGGCATTCATTTTAATCTAGTGAAGGTGGTGATCTTCGCATTCTGCATTTGCTAGAGTTTTCATTCCAGAGGCTTTGCTTGGGTGAGAAAGAATAATGGAGGAGGGCACAAAGTATGTAGTGTCTAAATCGGCTAAGGCACTATCCGCCTTTGGGAATGACACTCTGATTTTCCTGGGTAGCGGTGTGAGGCAAGCGGGTTTCAAAAAACTCACGGACCAGAGGCTGAAACGTATTCTTTTGGAGTTTGATCCCTTGACGGTGGCTATGGTGAAAATGGTTTTGGGCCAAGAGCATGTGGCCTATAGTGAAATGGTTCGAGTTAATTCCCACATAGTCTCTCATTTTTTGGCATCTTTGCTTGATCAAAGCACCCCCAAAAACCTGGTTCGGGCAATGATGAGCAAGCTATTCAAGCCTAATCTCTTGGGTGGCATGGATGAGGTTATTTCAGCCTCTATTCTCGGCTCTGGGGTGTCGTGTCCAAAAGACTTGGAAATTCTCAAAACTCCTGGTGCAGTGGTCCAATCCTTTTCACTTCTATTGGATCCGAAAGGACTTGCACTGGTCAGGCATCAGATGGTGGCTACGGTTGGGGTGGAGTATCTAAAAAAAGCTCTTAAGGTGGTGGAGACTGAGGATTTGGAGTGGGTGGAGGAATTTGATGACTTTTCCCATCACAATGGCTTCGTGTGACCTCAGGCTTGTGGTGGGATGGTGCTGGTTTTTTGGCTTTTGCGATCATCGGTGGCTCCTAGTGGTGGTTCGGTTAGTTTTTTGGTGATGTTTTGGTGGTTTCCTTGGCCTCTGGAGAGGCTCAAAATGGGTGGTTTGGGTAGTCTAAAAATTCTGAAGCATAGTTTTAGCTTGTCCACTCAGGTTTTTGGTTGGTTGGGAAATCTATTGCTAGGGTTTCATGAATATTCCTGCAATGGCAGACAATCTGTAATTTTTTGATTTTTTATTAATACAATCTCCTCCTTGCGTACCAAAAAATAATTAAATACTAAAAAAAAAACAATATGTATATGCAAAAATAATGTACATTATAATTCCCATTCTCATTATTTGAACAATTTTAAAATTAAAAAAAAACTCAACTAATATTATCTAAAAAAAATTATAATTACTAAATGTTCAGTTTACCTATTCAAAATTTTAAAATGGAAAAGAAAATAAAAAGAAGACAAATCCTTATAATTAAATACCAAAAAAAGTAGTACAATCCTTATAATTAAATACTTAAAAAAAGCAATATGTATATGCATAGAGTATTTTGTTAACCAAGTGGTTTGTAAATTACCAAGCAAGGAGTAAATCGGTAGAATAGTCAATTTAGTAGAATAAAAAGTAATTTCGTCTAGCACTTGGTAATTCAGGGCTCACAAAACAAATAATATTTACATGCCTGTAAAAAAGTAAAATAAAAAATAGTTTAACCACATGCGGTAGCAGATATTATGCAGCACGCGTAGAAATAAATTATATGCAATCTGTATAAGATATTATGCAGTGCGGGGCAAACTTTTACAGGTAAAGTATTATTATAATGTGATAAAATCAAGAAAAGGGTATCAATGGACCAAACAGTTTCAAGGGTTGGCAGTTTGATATCAACCATCAATTGGCAGTTTCATGTTTGTTTTCTTCAAATAAGATACACCTTCGACATAAAATATATAGCGCCATCCCAATAAATAGCGCCAACTTTTTCAAAAAATTGGAGAAAAATACATTAAACCCTTAATTAACCCTCAACCCTAACCCTCAACCCTAGTTAAACCCTAATCCCTCATAACCCCTATACCCTCTACACTATAGATTGGACCCTCAACCCGTACCCTCAACCCCTATACCCTCTACCAGCCTATGCAATATTGGACCCTCAACCCTCTACCCTCAACCTTAAACCCTCAAGCCTCAACCCTTAGACCCTCTACCCTCTACCCTCTGATCTACCCTATACATTAAACCCTCAACCCTTAAACCCTAAACCCTCTACCCTCTACATTGGAACCTCAACCCTAATCGATCTTCAACCATATTATACCCTCAAACATCCTAGCTATACCCTAAACCCTCTACCCTCAACCCTAAAACTTTAACCCTAAACTGACCTTAAACCTTCTACCCTCTTATACCCTAAACCCTAAACTGACGTTAAACCCTCTACGTCCATCTACCCTCAACCCAATACCCTCTTATACCCTTGACCCTAATCCCTCAACCCTTAGACCCTTAAACCCAAGTAAATTACTCTCTACCCTAATCCCTCAACACTCAACCCTTAATCCCTCAACCCTTAAACCCTCGACCCTCTACCCTCTACCCTCTACCCTTTGCAAGTACCCTTAAACCCTAATCCCTCAACCCCTATACCCACTACCCTATACATTAATGGACCCTCAACCCTCTACTCTCAACCTTAAACACTCAACCCTCAACCCTTAAATCCTAAAGTACCCTTACACCCTGTACCCTGTACCCTCTACCCTATATATACATTGGACCCTAATATAATTAACCCTATCCTTGAACCATATTATACCCTCTACCCTCGACCCTCGACCCTTATCCCTCAACCCTAGTTAAATCCTTAAACCCAATTACTAAACTCTCTACCTTAATCCATCAACCCTCAACCCTTAATCCCTCAACCATTAATTAACCATCAACCCTCTACCCTCTACCCTCTACCCTCGACCCTGGTTAAACCCTAATCTGGTCTCAACCCCTATACCCTCTACCCTATACATTGGACCCTCAACCCTAATCCCTCAACTTTCATTTACCATCAACCCTCTACCCTCAACCTTAAACCCTCAAGCCTCAACCCTTAAACCCTCTAGCCTCTATGTCCCTTTGATCTACCCTACTCATTAAACCCTCAACCCTCAATTCTCAACCCTCAACCCTAGTTAATCCCTCAACCCCTATACCCTCTACCCTCTACATTGGAACCTCAACCCTAATCAACCTTCAACCATACTATACCCTCAAATGTCCTAGCTATACCCTAAACCCTCTACCCTCAACCCTTAACGTCCCTCAACCCTAAATCGACCTTAAACCTTCTACCCTCTACCCTCAACTGTAATCCCTCAACCCTATACCCTCAACCCTCAACCCTAAACCCTAAACTGTTAAACCCTCTATGTCCCTCTACCCCTCAACCAATACCCTCTTATACCCTCGACCCCTAATCCCTTAACCCTAATCCCTCAACCCTTAAACCCTTAAACCCAAGTAAATTACTACTCTCTACTCTAATCCCTCAACCCTCAACCCTTAAACCCTCGACCCTCTACCTCAACCCTCCTCAAGTACCCTTAATTAACCCTAATCCCTCAACCCCTATACCCTCTACCCTATACATTGGACCCTCAACCCTAATCCTTGAACCATATACCCTCAACCCTCTACTCTCAACCTTAAACCCTCAATCCTCAACCCTTAAACCCTAAAGTACCCTTACACCCTCGATCCTCTACCCTCTACCCTATATATACTTTGGACCCTAAACCCTAATCCTTGAACCATATACCCTCTAGTACCCCTGAACCTAATCCCTCAACCCTAGTTAAACCCTTAAACCCAATTACTAAAATCTCTACCCTAATCCCTCAACCCTCAACCCTCCACCCTCTACCCTCTACCCTCTACCCTCAACACTAGTCAAACCCTAATCCCTCAACCCCTATAGCCTCTACCCTAAACAATATTGGACCCTCAACCCTAATCCCTCAACATACGTACCATATATGTACCCTTAACCCCTATAGTTGTACCCTCTACCCTATACATGATTGGACCCTCAACCCTAATCCCTCAACCATATACCATCAACCCTCTACCCTCAACCTTAAACCCTCAAGTATCAACCCTTAAACCCTCTACCCTCTACCCTCTAATCTACCCTATACATTAAACCCTCAACCTTCAATTCTCAACCCTCAACCCTTAATCCCTCAACCCTCAACCCTTAAACCCTAAACCCTAAACCCCTATACTCTCTACCCTCAACATTGGAACATCAACCCTAATCGACCTTCAACCATATACCTTAAAACATCCTAGCTATACCCTAAACCCTCTACCCTCAACCTTAATGTCACTCAACCCTAAACCCTTAAACCCTAAACCAGCCTTAAACCTTCTACCCACTACCCTCAACCGGCCTATACCCTCAACCTAATACCCTAAACCCTAAACTGTTAAACTCTCTACATCCCTCTACCCTCAACTGAGCAATACCCTCTTATACCCTCGACCCTAATCCCTCAACCCTTAAACCCTTAAACCCAAGTAAATTACTCTCTTCCCTAATCCCCAACCCCCAACCCTTAAACCCTAGACCCTCTACCATCTACCCTCAACCCTCAAATACCCTTAATTAACCCTAATCCCTCAATCCCTATACCCTCTACCCTACACACTGGACCCTCAACCCTAATCCTTGAACCATATACCCTCAACCCTCTACCCTAGTTAAACCCTAAACCATTACACCCTCTACCAGCTCTACCCTCTACCCTAGTATACATTAAACTTCCCTCATACCTCAATTATGAACCCTCAACCCTTAATCCATCCCTCCCTCTCTACCCTAATCCCTCAACCCTATATCCTCAACCCTAATCCATCAACCCTATACCCTCAACCCAATACCCTAAACCCTAAACTATTAAAACCTCTACGTCCCTCTACCTTCAACATCCCAATACCCTCTACCCTAGTCAACCCTAGTACTCCCTCAACCCTAATCCCTCAACCCTTAAACCCTTAAACCCAAGTAAACTCTCTACCCTAATCCCTCAACCCTCAACCCTTAATCCCTCAACCCTTAAACGCTCAAGTACCCTCTACCCTCTACCCTCTACCCTCAACCCTCAAGTACCCTTAAACCCTAATCCCTCAACTCCTAATCCCAAAAAATGGAGAAAAATACATTAAAACAGTGGGTGAAAGTAAAAAATAGAGCAAAAAGGGAGCTTATCATAGGGATTTGTTGTAGTGTCATAAGATTATGACAAGTGTCTTAATCATATGACATGAGAAAACTAATCACACATACCTAGGTCACATGTGTTAGTTGTCAAGATATAAGATAACAACTAATGATAACTAACACCTTCTAGAAGGAATCTTAGGACCTAAGTAACCTTAACATGTAAATATGTCCACTAAGTCCCTAGTAAGTGGAATAACTAGGTACAAGACATTTATTCACACCAACAGTTAGTCACAAGAAGGAAAACTATATGGTGCCAAAAAGGGATAACAAGTCCAAAATGTGTGAAAATCCCATTGGGGATTACCTTTTAGGATAGAGAAGTGCATAATGAGGAGGTTTTATAGTCATTTTGATGAGATAAAAAAGGTTGTAAGGGTAGAATGTAAATCCATTTTAAACATTAAGGTGTATTCATAAAGCATTCAGTGTGAACATTTTCAAAATCCTTGTTAAAGTCAAAAGAATATAGTGACATTTGTTAAGAGACCCTATTACTCATAAACCCCTTATGACAAACCCTTATATGCGAATATTTGTCAAGACCCTCATTCAACCCAGTGTATGCATCCGATCTCCATTTAAAAGAAGAATATGATTAAAATATATCATGAAAGGTTTTTGTTAACAAAAAAATCTACACAAGGGTTTTTTGTAACAATTTATACGCACTTTCTTATTTTTTTGTTTTCCATACATTTCCTTTTGTTATGTTTCACTATCAAATAAAAAATTTAAATGAAAGGTATCCAAGATCACATGAGATGTTTGAATACCTCTCCTAAGCCCTATCAAAAGGCCTATATTTTGTTGATACCTCATTCAAGTTGTTTAAACCCCTGCTAATTGTTAAAACCCTTGTCAAGATATCTATGCTACTATAAAAATTTAAACCCTAGCAAAAATATTAAACCTAAGTCTAGTAAGTGTGATAGTAGTCGGTGGAAATAATAAGGAATAAGGTGAGTAGGAGATATGGAAGTCTTATGACTAAGACAAGGAATAAACATATATAATACATGAAAGGAAATGATAGTAGAGGGTATAGTAAGAATTCAAATATAACCATGAGCAATAGAGATATGAAATTTTCCGGGAGTGAGCCTCACAACAGTGAATGAGGGGATAGCATTGTTAGAGATCTTCACCAAATTGTAGTGATATATAGTGACCTATGAAAATATCCCATAGTGTTAAAGATAATTCATCTTGATTATCATGGGATTGTTTGTTGATTTAGAGTTTCTCTTGGCATTTTATGAGCATTCAAATAGAGATTATTTTAAACATGATGGGAAAGGTTTTATGGTAGGTGACAAACAAAGTGAGAGAAGAATATTGTGGTAGACAT